>JAGIQG010000008.1:116670244-116926779 GCA_024679065.1 Sphyrna mokarran | reverse complement strand
ACAAAAGGGTTATGGGATGCTAGAATTCTGCCTGAAAGGATAGTAGAAGCAGAAATCTTTATCTACAAAAATACTGAGAGTGCAGCTATAATTAAATGGTCTCTGTAACAATGGGATAGAATATAACTGTTCAAGCGGTGTTATTTCTTAAAAGAGCTCAGGATCCCAGTTGATAAGATTTGTTATTTATTAATGCCATGAGTGGGCTTACGTTAACGCTGCAATGAAGTTTCTGTGAAAATCCTCTAGCCGCCACACTCTGGCGCCTGTTTGGGTACACTGAAGGAGAATTTAATATGGCCACTGCACCTAACCAGAACATCTTTTGGATTGTGGGTAGAAACCGGAGCACCCAGAGGAAACCCACGTAGACACAGGGAGAACGAGCAGACTCCGCACAGACAGTGACCCAAGCCGGGAATTGAACCTGGCTATCTGGTGCTGTGAGGCAGCAGTGTGTGGCAGCGTCCGTGGGGTGGGAACAGCTGGAGAATTCAGGCCTGGATTTCAAAAAGAGAGGAGGACTGTACCGCGTACAAATAATATAACTTCACACTCTTTGTTTCACCCTCTCCCACACCTCAACAAAAAATGCCATTTTCCCTACTCTTCTAATGGTAAGACTACATATCATGGTGAGGCTCTGCTTCACTAGGTTGTAAAAGCTGTTCAAAACTGGAAGGAGTGACTGTCCTTCAAGTTTAATTCATGACAGAGGACGTTGGCAGGCAGTGGGAACTGTATCAGGTCAAAATGACCTTATTCACAATTTGTATCCACGAATGCAATTTGCAATAATGGTTACTTGAAAGCCAGCAGGAGTTAGATCATTGACTAATTTTCTCTTTTCCTTTCTCTGTGGAGATGCTGGCATTAGGCTGGGATAGGCACAGTAAGAAGTCTTACAGCACCAAGTTAAAGTCTAAAAGATTTATTTGGATTCATGAGCTTTCGGAGTGCTGCTCCTTCATCAGATGGGTGGAGGTTAGTCCACAAAAACGACATATAGAGCAAGACACAAATGCAAGATAATGGTTGGAATGTGAGTCTGTACAGGAAATTAAGTCTTTACAGGTACAGACAATGCGAGTGGAGAGAGGGATAATCACAGGTTAAAGAGTGTGAATTGTCTCAACCTGGGACAATTAGTACGATTCTGCAAATCCAAGTTTCTCTCCCTAATCACATTGTCTTTACCTGTAAAGACTTGATTACCTGTAAAGACTCACATTCCAGCCATTATCTTGTAATCCTCTCTCCATCTACATATGCTGTGTTTGTGAACTAACCTCCACTCACCTGATGAAGGGGCAGCACTCCGAAAGCTCATGATTCCAAATAAACCTGTTGGACTTTGACCTGATGTTGTGAAACTTCTTACTGTTCTTCCTCTCTAGCCTGCTAAAGCTGGAGCCAATAACAATAGCCCACTACACCCCTGACTGGGAATAACTCGTCATAGTATAAAGATTAAACAAAGGTTCTTCAAGCCTTATATAGATTAAATACCCCATCGTGTGGTGAATTTAATCACAAATGTAGTTGTGGTAGGATATTATTAAGGAACCTAAAAACATCAAGAATTACACATACCCAATATAACAGCCTTCCTGTGCTGACTGTCTAGTTCTCCACGTACTTCAGTCAGCTCTCTGTTGTCCAACCTGTTAACAATTTATGGAAAGTACTTAAGTGTTGCAATTTTGCTTAATCAATTATTAATTTTTTTTTTTTTATTAAGCAACACAGCACGGGAAACAGGCCCTTCGGCCCAACGAGCCCGCGCAGCCGTCATACCAAATAGTAGCAAATACATTATCCTATTTTAATATTCCTATATAATAATATATATATTATTCCTAATATGGAAAATTTTCAACATAGGGACAATTTGTTTCCCAATCAGCATAAGAGCGAATTTTTGGGTTGTGGGAGGAAACCGGAGTGCCCGGAGAAAACCCACCAACCACGGGGAGAACGCGCAAACTCCCGCAGACACCGGCCCAATTCCAAGTGTCTGCACAGCCACATCGATAGTATCTGAGCTGTCATGGTGCCCTTCAGGTGGTCCACATAAAGCACTCATATACGACATGAGGTACCAGGCAACCCATGAATCAACATCCAAGAGCTGTACCCTCACCAACTGCCGAATGCGTGCTCAAATTATGGACCGAATTACCTGTGGAAAAAAGCCGTAGTTAAACAGTCCTAATATATCCCTCTATCTGCATACCGCTCATGTGGCTGTCCAAGAGACCTTAAACAACCCCAGCGTGCCTGCTCCCACCACCTTACTCGGCAGTGCATTCCACACCCCCACTACCCTTTGTGTGAAAAAATTCCCTCTAATATTAGTCCTATACATAGCCCCCCCTCACCCTAAGGCCATGACCCCTCATCCTATCCAAATCTAAAGGTGGAAAAAGCTTACCACCATTTACTATATCTATACCCCTCATAATCTTATACACCTCTAATAGATCCCCTCTAAGCCGACATCTTTCAAGCGAAAACAACCCCAGTCTATCAACCTTTCCTCATAAGACAGCCCTTCCATACCAGGCAGCATCCTGGTAAACCTCCTCTGCACTCTCTCCAAGGACTCCACATCCTTCCGATATTACGTAGACCAGAACTGGACGCAGTATTCCAAGTGAGGCCTAACCAAAGTTCTATACAACTGCAACATCAAACTCCTACTCTTGTATTCTATACCCTTTTCTATGAAAGCTAACATACTCTACGCCTTCTTTATCACCTTCTCCACCTGTGAGGACACCTTCAGAGACTTGTGAACCTGCACCCCCAAGTCTCTCTGCGTCTCTATGCTCCGTATAGTTTACCTTTTATCCTATAACACTCTTCTACATTTTTCCGGCCAAAATGCATCACCTCGCATTTATCCGGATTAAATTCCATTTGCCTATCCTATCTAGCCGCATTCTACCAACCTGTCTATGTCCTTTGGATTGCCTACACTGCTCTCTGTAACCCGCCAATCCAATGCATCCTTGGTGTCCAATCACAAAGTTGCTGACTCTCACCACCACCTCTTTAATTGGTCAAGACTGAACACGTGACATAAAACCGAAGTTGAGAGGACGTCTGTGAGGTATATGGCTGAGATTAGAAAAGGAAAGAGAGGTCACCTGTTGGAGTCTTTACAGACCTCCTATAGTTCTAGAGAGGTTGATGAAATGATTGCAAAGTCAATTCTGATCAGGAGTGAAAGTAATAGGGTAATTGTTATGGGGGAATTTAACTTTACTAATATTGATCGGAATAGCTATAGCTCTCGCTCGTTAGAGGGGTCAGTTTTCGTACAAAGTGTGCAGGAAGTGTGCACTGATTTTTGAATCAGTATGTAGATAGGCCAACTAGAGGTGAGGCTACATTGGATTTGGTGCTGGGCAATGAGCCAGACCAGGTGTTAGACTTGGAATTTAGTGAACATTTTGGTGATAGTGACCACAATTCGGTTACGTTCACCTTAGTGATGGACAGGGATAGGCATGAAGCTGGGGGCAGTAGTTATAGCTGGTGGAAGGGTAATTATGAGGCCATCAGGAGAGAATTAGGGTGCATAGATTGGACTAGGAAAATACGGGCTGGGAACATCTAGAATGTGGAGCTATTCAAGGAGCAGCTGCTGCGAGTACTTGATAAGTATGTCCCTGTAAGGCAAGGAGGAAATGGACGAGTAAGAGAACCTTGGTGTACGAAAAAAGTTGATTTGCTGGTTAAAAAGAAAAAGGAGTCTTATGTCAGGATGAGGCTTGAAGGCTCAGTTAGTGCAATGGATAGCTATAGATTAGCCAGGAAGGAGCTAAAAAGTGAATTGAGGAGAGCTAAGAGGGGACACGAGAAGATGTTGGCTGATAGGATTAAGGAGAATCCAAAAGCTTTCTTTCGATATGTTAAGAATAGAAGATTGGTTAGGGCAAGATTAGGGCCAGTCATAGACAGCAGTGGGAAGTTGTGCGTGGAGCCTGAAGAGATTGGTGAGGCACTGAATAAATATTTCTCTTCGGTATTCACGCAGATTGCTGGAAATGTAGCTATGGAGACACTGAGGTACAGGGTTGACAAATTGGGGGAGTATTGTAGGGATAGGATGATGTGTTTAGAAATTCTTCGAGGGTTTGAAGTTGGATAAGTCCCCTGGCCGGAAGGGATTTACCCTAGGATTCTCTGGGAGGCCAGAGAGTAGATTGCAGAGCTCTGGCTCTGATCTTCAGGTCCTCGTTGGTTACCGGGTGTGTTCCGGAGGTGACTGGAGGATGCGAATGTGGTCCTTGTTTAAGAAGGGAAGAGAGACTTCCTGGTCATTCTAGGCCATTTAGTCTTCCTTGGCTGTTGTGGGCAAGCTATTGAGAGAATATTAGGGATAGGATTATAGTTTTTAAGAGACATGAATTGATTGGGATAGTCAGCATGGTTTTGTGAAGGGTAGGTCGTGCCTTACTAACCTTATTGAGTTTTTTGAAAAAGTGACCAAGGAGGTGGATGGGGGTAAGGCAGTTGATGTGGTATATATGGACTTAAGTAAGGCGTTCGATAAGGTGGCCCATGGAAGGCTTCTGCAGAAAATGCGGATGTATGGGATTGAGGGTGATTTAGCTAATTGGATTAGGAATTGGCTAGCAGATAGAAGACAGAGGTTGGTGGTTGATGGAAATTATTCATCGTGGAGTACCTCAGGGATCTGTTTTGGGGCCCCTGCTGTTTGTAATTTTTATAAATGATCTGGATGAGGGTATTGAAGGATGATCAGTAAATTTTGCAGATGATACTAAATTGGGTGGTGTGGTAGATAGTGAATAGTGTTGTTTTTTAGTTTACAGATGTGAACTTGGACATTTGCAGGGCTGGTCCCGAGAGGTTGCAAATGGAGTTTAATGTGGAAAAGTGTTAGGTAATTGCATTTGGCAGAACAATAATGTTTAGAGTATAGGGCTAATGGTATGAGGCTCCTTAAATAGTGTGAGGACAGAATGATCTTGGTGTATGTGTCACTAGATCCTGAAAGTAGGCAGTCAAGTGGTAAAGTTGGTTGTAAGAAGGCATATGGAGTCCTTAGCTTTTATTGGTAGGAGGGATTGAATTAGGAGCCGCAGCATCCTGTTGCAGCTGTTACCAAAACTCTATTGCGGCCGCACTTGGAGTATTGTGTGCAGGTTTTCTGGGGGTTTTTCCCGGGCCCAAACATTATAAGAAAGATGTGGAGGCATTGGAGAGGGTACAGAGGAGGTTTACCAGGATGTTGCCTGGTATGGAGGGCAGGTCCTATGAAGAGAGGTTGAAGGATTTGAGCTTGTTTTCGTTAGAAAGGAGGCGGCTAAGAGGGGATCTTATTGAAGCATATAAGATGATTAGAGGTTTAGATAGGGTGGACATTGATAGCCTTTGTCCTAGGATGGAGAAAGCTAGCACGAGGGGACACAGCTTTAAATTAAGGGGTGATAGTTATAGGACGGATATCAGAGGTAGGTTCTTTACTCAAAAGAGTGATTAGGGAGTGGAATGCCCTGCCTGCAGCTGTTGTAGATGCGCCAAGTTTGGTGGCGTTTAAGAGGTTAGTGGATAAGTATATGGATGAGAAGGGAATGGTTTAGTTAGTAGGGGCATTGCTTTTTATTTTGGTCGGCACAACATCGAAGGCCGAAGGGCCTGTTCTGTGCTGTATTGTTCTATGTTCTATGTTCTAACCCCTACTTCCAAGTCGTTTATGTAGACCACAAATAGAAGAGGACCTAGTACTGAGCCTTGTGGCACTCCACTAGTGACAGGCTTCCAGCCGGAAAAAGAGCCTTCCACTACTACCCTCTGTCTCCTCCTCCCGAGCCAGTTCTCGACCCATCTACATACCCGACCCTGTATCCCATGCGCCTTCACCTTCTCTATCAGTCTACCATGAGGAACCTTGTCAAACGCCTTACTGAAATCCATGTAGACGACATCAACAGCCTGTCCTTCATCAACTGTTTTTGTCACTTCTTCAAAAAATTCCACTAGATTCGTAAGACAAGACTTCCCCTTGACGAAGCCATGCTGCGTATCCCTGATCAGATCGCAGCGCTCCAGATGCTCATACATCCTGTCCCTAAGGATCCTCTCCATTAGCTTACCTATAACTGAAGTCAAGCTCACCGGCCTATAGTTCCCTGGGTGATCCCTCTGACCTTTTTTAAACAACGGTACTACGTTTGCTATCCTCCAGTCCTCTGGGACCTCACCTGTGTCCAAGGAAGAGACAAAGATTTGCGTCAGAGGCCCAGCCAAGTCTTCCCTCAACTCCCTTAGCAGCCTGGGGTAAATGCCATCAGGCCCCGGAGCTTTATATGTCTTTAAGCTGCCTAACAGCCCCAACACCTCTTTCCTCGTAATCCTTATTTCCCTCAACCGATCCTCAACTTTGTCAACATCAGGCACAGACATCTGTCCAGTCTCCTGCGTGAATACCGACGCAAAGTATTCATTCAGGATCTCCCCCATTCCCTCAGGCTCTAAGCATAGATCCCCTCCTCTGTCCCTAAGAGGTCCAATCTTGCCTCTAACCATCCTTTTGCTCCTTACATAGGTGTAAAATGCCTTTGGATTTTCCTTAATCCTACCTGCCAGAGCCACCTCGTGGCCCCTTTTTGCCTTTCTAATACCCCTTTTAAGATCCCGTCTACACTCTCTATAAGCTTCCAGCGCTGTCTCAGTCCCCAGTTGCCTAGATCTAATGTAAGCCTCTCTCTTTTTCTTGATCAAGTCCTCAATCTCCCTGGTAAGCCAAGGTTCTCTAATCCTACCTTTCCCATCCTTCCTCCTTGCCGGCACGTATCTTTCCTGCAGAGAGTTTAGTTTTCCCTTGAAAGACTCCCACATGTACCTCGTCGACCTGCCCTCAAAAAGCTTATCCCAGTCGGTATCTTTAAGATCTTGCCTAATCTGGCAGTATCTAGCCCTCCCCCAGTTAAATACCCTCCCTTTTGGGCCAGTCTCATCCTTTTCCATTAATATCCTAAAGCAGACAGAGTTGTGATCACTATTTGACACCTGCTCTCCTACCTCGACGTCAACCACCTGGCCTGGCTCATTCCCCAGAACCAAATCCAGTATAGCCCCCTCTCTAGTCGGGCCATCCACATACTGCTCCAAGGACCCTTCCAAAACACACTGTACAAATTCCTCCCCATCCACTCCTACAGCCCTGGGCACACTCCAATCTACTCCAGGAAAATTGAAATCTCCCACTACTACCACCCTATTTTTCCTACACTTATCTAAAATGTCCCTGCATATCCCTTCTTCCGCAGCCTGCGGGCTGTTGGGCGGTCTGTAGTAAACACCCAACAGAGTAACCACTCCCTTCCTATTCCTCAACTCCACCCATAGAGACTAATTATTAGTGAAACAAAAATAAAATCTGATACTCATTGTTTCATTTCATTAAAGAGGAGATAGAGGTTGGATCACTGATTTGAGATGCCCAAAATGCCAGTCCCCAGTGGTTAACATAAAATTTAAGAAAGGTCATCATTAGCCAAGGAGCTGAATTGCAAATGGATGCAGTCACAAGATGGGATTCTGAAAATGGAATCCCATGCATTAAAATTAAATGAGATGTATTCAGTCAGATTTTGATCACCATTTATGTTGTTCATACCAGTGATAAGTGTACAGGGATACGGCCTGGGTGGGATTGTTGTCGGTGCAGACTCAATGGGCGAATGGTCTCCTTCTGCACTGTAGATTTCTTTGATTCTATCCTATGATCTTGATATATGTTGTTCAGACTGGGGAGACAATGGCATAATGATAGCGTCACTGGACTAATAATCCAGAGCCCAGGTTAATGCTCTGGGGTGCATGAGATTGAGTCTTACAATGGAAACTGGTCAAATTAATAAATCTGGAACTGAAAGGCTAGTCTCGGTAATGTTGAATACCATAAAGATACATCTGGTTTACTGATGTCCTCCTTCAGGGAGGGAAAACTGCCATCCTTACCAGTCTGAGTGACTCCAGATCCATGTGAGACTTAACTTTTCACTGAAATGGCCAGGCAAGCCTCAGTTTCAGGATAATTGTGGGAGGGCAACAAATGATGGTCGTGATTGATACAAACATCCCAAAAAAAGTACCAATTATATTTTGACAGATGTGTATAACGGATGTATGCATGCAATTTACATTACATCATTTAGCATCAGCAAAATTTGATTTGATAGAACTGATGGTGTTGCAATCAGTGACCATTATTATGGTGTAAATCAGACACCAATTTCCAGTGTCTGCACATATGCAGTTAGATGTACAAATCAGGATGATTTAACCTGGTTCTCCAGAAGATATTTATTTTATTAATTCGTGGGACATAGGTGTCACTGGCTGACCAGCATTTATTAGCTATTCCTAATTGCCCGAGAACAGTTGAGACTCAACCACATTGCTGTGGTTTTGGAAGCCAGACCAGGTAAGGATGGCAGATTTCCTACTCTAAAGGACATTAGTAAACCAGACGGGTTTTTCCGACAATCAATAATGGGTTTCATGGTTATCAGTAGATAGTTAGTAAGTCTGCAGATGACACCAAGATCGGTGACATAGTGGACAGTGAAGAAAGTTATCTTCAATTGCAATGGGATCTTGATCAATTGGGCCAGTGGGCTGACAAATGGCAATTGGAGTTTAATTTAGACAAACGCGAGGTAATGCATTTTAGTAGATTGAATCAGGGCAAGACTTACTCAGTTAATGATAGGGCATTGGGGAGAGTCACAGAACAAAGAGATTTAGGAGTACAGGTTCATAGCTCTTTGAAAGTGGAGTCACAGGTGGACAGAGTGGTGAAAAAGCATTTGGCATGCTTGATTTCATTGGTCAGAACATTGAATACAGGAGTTGGGATGCCTTGTTGAAGTTGTATAAGACATTGGTAAGCCACACTTGGAATACTGTGCAATTCTGGTCACCCTATTATAGAAAGGATATTATTAAATTAGGAGTGCAGAAAAGATGTACTAGGATGCTACTGGGACTTGATGGATTGAGTTATAAGGAGAGGCTGGATAGACTGTGACTTTTTTCTCTGGAGCATAGGAGGCTGAGGGGTGATCTTATAGAGGTCTATAAAATAATAAGGGGCACAGATCAGCTAGATGGTCAATATCTTTTCCCAAAGGTGGAGGAGTCTAAAACTAGAGGGTTTAAGCTGAGAGAGGAGAGATACAAAAGTGTCCAGAGGAGCAATTTTTTCACACAGGGGTGGTGAATGACTGGAACAAGCTGCCAAGGGTAGTAATAGAAACAGGTACAATTTAGTCTTTTAAAAAGCATTTAGATAGTTACGTGGGTAACAATGGGTAGAGAGGGATATGTGCCAAATGCAGGCAATTGGGACGAGCTTAGGAGTTTAAAAAAAAGCAGCATTGACAAGAGATGCGAAGAGTCTGTTTCCATGCTGTAAATCTCTATGACTCTATATTCTTAATTCCAGATACTTTTTGTTGAGTTCAAATTCTACCATCTGCCATGGTGGGATTTGAATCTGGGTCCTCAAAGCATTAGCTGAGTTTTTGGATTAATAGTTTAGCCATAATATCATTACACTATTGCCTCCTTCTAGAACAACAGTATTTCACTGAGTGACTTACATGGAAAAATTGAACATACATAAGCTGCAAAACAGTTTAGGCTTTTCATTCCAATGTAAGTCAATTCTTTTTGATGTGAAAAGTTCTGGGCATAATTTTTCCAACTTACCTGCTAGCAGCTTTGGTGTCTGGCGGATGTGGAGAATCTGGCAAGACCCAAAAAGTCAAAACACGCTCGTGTAAAATTACATTGCAATTTTCCCAATGGCAGGTTGAAAGTAGATCTGTTATCCCACTTGTAGGGGGCATTGCTAGGGATATACGCCAGTGGGAACAAGTGGTGGAGAGGTGGAATTTTTTATTTGTGGAGGAAGAAGTGAACATGGCGTTGGTGATGGCCGTTCAGGTGGTAAGTCGGAGGGAAACAGGGTCTGATGCTCGGGTGCAGGGGGGTGGTTACTCGCATTGACTATTGGCGGAGGGAGGGGGTGGAGCAGGTTGTGAATATGAGCTCTGATCGCAGAAATGGGGGAATGTGGTGTGAGACCTCCATGGTGGTTGGTGGGGAAGCTACTTTTTGGTCTGATCTGGGCGTCCATTAGACATGATGCCCCGATTTCTGTATAGCTGAGCCTTGCTGACGGATGAGGCCCTGTCCCTCTACATGATGCCCACCTGTTTCTTTGTGGCAGCATGTGGTAAGATCTGAGGAAAAATCCTTCCTGTCTCTCTGGAGAGAAACACACGTTTTGCTTGCCGGAACTAAGACCTTGCTATGTTTTGATAAGATTTTGTGAAAGAGGGATGATAAAAGACTGGTGTGGGCACTGCTTCCGTCACTACTTTGTGGACTTCTTTCAGAACTGTATCCATTGTACGTTGGTTAGGTATGTTTTGGTGGAAAATCAGCCCCTCGAAAACATTAACTGTGTCAAAGTCAATCCTTCATCCTTTTGCCTAAAAACCTGGCCTCAAAATTGTACTTTGAGACAAGCACATATGGTAGTTCTGTACAGAAGTGGCATTGCTGAATTGGTAAATGAATATTCCCCTGAACAGATGTTCAGATACTTCTTTTGAAAGGTGTGGATGCACCAAAAATACATGGACCATACCATGTATAATACATACCATGAACCCTTTATTGCCATCTCACAGGGTAACTTACAGTTTCTTCTTCAGATGCATCATCTAATGGTGGAATAAATTTAAAACAAAAATATTCGCGGCGCTCTTATTGTCTCCATGTTTTACAATCCTTTCTCCCTGCACTGTATTGTTACTGGAAAGATGGCCTGTTGTGAGTCCTTGGCCATCGCTGCTCTGATGTGACCACTAGGAGGTGTTTTTGCATTTTCTACAAACTCTCAAGTGACTGTTCCCACTTCATAAACTATTCTATTCCAGGAGACATCTCCACAAACAAAACTGAATAATTCATGAATTGTAACTAAGCATCTACGTCAGCACCTTTGTCATGCCATCAGGAGCTATTAGCAGCATGTTTCTTTTAGTAATTCATTTTCTGAAGAACTCTTAAAAATTTATGATTGATGCGACCCATTGGGTTACGTTGTTATATAAAAATAGTTGTGTTTTTTTTTATATAGCTCAATGAGGTGGAAGGTCCTGGGCCCCAGCAGACTTTTAATGCATTCTACCTTGATGTCATGTGAATGCATGATGCATCCAGTTTTACAGCACAAAAGCTATTGTGCATTATGAATTCATCATAATGTAGGAAAAATTGTAAAACTTATTAATGTCGACATTGAGGTGGGAAGACATGTTTGCAGCAAACAATTTTTAGCAAAACAGATGGATATGCAAGTAGAGTTGAGCACGCTTAGTTCACTGTTAGCACTGCTGCCTCACAGCACCAGGGATCTGGCTTCGATTTCGGGCTTTGGTGGCTGTCTATGTGGAGTTTGCACGTTCTCCCTGAGTTTGCGTGGATTTCCTCTGGGTGCTCTAGTTTCCTCCCAAAGTCCAAAGATATGCAGATTAGGTGGATTGGCCATGCTAAATTGCCCCTTTGTGTTGGGGGAACTAGCTAGGGTAAATGCATGGGCTTATGGGGATAGGACATGGATGTTATTGTAGTTGGTGCAGACTTGATGGGCTGAATGGCCTCCTTCTGTACTGTAAGGATTCTATAATTCTATGATATCCCCGTAATAGCCCACGTGGAAAATATTTAGCAGTTTTGTAATCTAGATAATACTTTAAATAGTGTGGCAATTATTAATAATGAAGCGAATATAAAGAGAGAAAATCATTTTTGTTCATGCAGCTACAACCTAAATAGGTATAGAGCTCAGATTGTTCTTCAAAAATGTTAGCTTGTATTTTGCTGTTCTACTTGCCAATTTACTGGTTACAGACAGTTACTTCAAACTTTTACCTCAGCTTCTGAATATTTATCTAATAGAACCAGGATTCATTCTTCAGCCAATCTTAAAAATGTTCTGAAATTGCTTGAGATCTTTGCAAATATCAATCATGTGACTCCCATTTAAATATCAACAGATAGCAAGGAGCATTGTAAAAAAAATGCAAGTATGTGTTTGTCTCATAGTTAAGATACGATAGTTGGTTGCACAATGACATGGTGGTTAGCGCAGTTGCCTCACTGCACCAGGGACCCCGGTTTGATTCTGGCTTTGGGTAATTGTCTATGTAGAGTTTGCATGTTCTCCCCATGTCTGCGTGGGTTTCTTCCAGGTACTTTAGTTTCCTCCCACAATGCAAAAGATTACTCCCACAATGCAAAAGATGTGTAAGTTGGGTGGGTTAGCCATGGTAAATGCACTGGGTTATGGGCATGGGGCAACAGAGTGGGCCTGAGTAAGACACTCGGTCGGAGAGTTGATGAAGTCTCGATCATCTGAAAGACCTCCTTCTGCATTGTAGAGATTTTATGATATTAATTCTATGTATTCTGTTTAGCAGTCATGAAATAAGTTGTTTTTCTTAAATGTTTTGATATTCAATTTACTTTTTGAGGAACCAGTAACTAGAATATATGTAAGGTGTGGCGGGGGGGAGGGGAGCAATTTCCCCAGATCTTAGATCCTTGCAGAGTAAAACTTGATGTAAGAACTGGGTATGTTATAATTCACCGCTGATTGAAAGCCCTGGTCACACCCCCTTCCAGCTGCAATGCAAACGGTGGGCACTTAAATATGAGGCCAGCTCTTGAAGGCTATTCTTAAGAAAACTTTGATTTCCACCATGGTGCGAATTTGCTGGGCTTTGTGAATCCTGAGAGGAGCAGATCCTGTTGTGTATTGAGATTGTAGAAGAGCAACAGGTCCAGTGTGCATGACTGATTCACCCTCTTGAGCAAGCAGAGGCTTGCTGGTCAGTAAAGAGAGAAAATCTACAGGATTCTAAATGTAAGAAATAGTGTACTGGACGTATTAAGATGCAAAAGAAAACATTCCTGTTGCGAAAATTGACGTGCTGATTTTTCTTCTTAAAAAAGCTTTCGATATTTTTATGCATTTTGACTAATTTTAAACAATCAGTTGTTACTTGATACTGATTTCAAAATTTGCATTTCTTGGCAGAGTGAAGAATTGAACTCATAGCTAGTTGCACAGAGTTAAACTTCAAAAATTGAAGTTTTCTTACTTTTTTTATTTTTAAATGAAATTTTCATGTCAGGCTCAATTACATGTTTTTAAACTTAACAAGTTACATCTGATGGAAATATTCTAGATAAGTTGCAACCACAGTTTAGGATTAGTGCTTAAGTTGATCTTCATTTGTTTCTGTTTGAACGCATTTTGCCTTTGTTTGCTGCCTGTCTTACAAAATGCCTGTAAGGTAATATAGGAGACAAGTCAAAGATTTTGTGAGGGGAAAGTTTAAACATTTTCTGTATTTAGTTCATCAAAAACCCCGAAAGATATTACTTTAAACTTCATGTTGGTTTTGTGAGAAGGGAAAGGGTTATCTCATTGTAATTTACAAGGCTGTGGCTTCAAACTTTCAAGTCAACAGAAGCATTACTTACATATTCAATCTTTCACTCGATTTATCAAGTTTGCCTGAACTGTATTTCTTGCTTCCAGAAGTTTTTTTTTGTTCCAAACTAAGGACTCAGAGTCATGCCTCAACTTTACAGGAACTATTTCCAGTGAAAATAATATTAATAAGATTAAAGTAAATATTTTCAAAGAGATTACAGATTGCAATAATGCAGTAGCACAGTGGTTAGCATTGCTGCCTCACAGTGCCAGGGATCTGGGTTCAATTCCGGCCTTGAGTCATTGTCTGCGTGGAATTTGTACTTACTCCCTGTGTCTGCATGGAATTCCTCCAGGTGCTCTTGTTTCCTCCCATAGACCAAAGATGTACGGGTTAGGTGCATTGGCCATGGTTGGATGCTTGAGGTTATGGGAGTGGAGTAGGCTGGGGAGGACCTGAGTAAAATGCTCTTTTAAAGAGAAGGCGCAGACCCGATGGGTGAATGGCCTCCTGCTGCACTGTAAGGATTTAAAGAAACTGCATAACTGAGACATCGGAAGCCACACCAAGTGTGGTCTTGTATTCTTCCTTTCTGGTCTTGGTGTTTCTTAGTTTAAAGTTTCAAAATAAATATAACTTTGAAGAAATATGAAAATGTAACAGGAGGAAATTTAGCAAAAATTCACGCCAAGTGCTTCTGCGAGAACCCAAATATAACTTGTAGAAAAATCAAATATTTTCAAAACTGAATGAGGCATCATTAAAAATACTGTGTAGAACCCTATTAATGGTTTCTTCTGTGGAAGCAATCTGAATCTCTGTAAACACAATGATTGCTGCAATGACATATTTTCTGAGTAGTTACTGGTTTCTTTCGCTCTATGAAAATGGATCACAAATAGAACTTTTTAGCAATGATTTAATTAATGTTTTGCAATGAGCATTTGAATGTACAGATATGAAAGGTATTTGAGTTAATTGGAAAATGTATTAAAATGACTTAAAATTTCCTTTCCCCTCTTCTGGTTCCAATTACCAATCTACACACACAACTGAGACATCCTGAATTAGCTATCCCATTGTTGCTTTCTTATTTCTCTGTTTACTTATTATAATCAACATTTCTTTTCTTTTCTAATCATATTTTTTAAAATATGTTAGTAACAAGTAAGGCTTACATTAACACTGCAGTGAAGTTACTGTGAAATTCCCTTTCTCTTTCCTCTTCAAACTTGGCTCTGATCAAGTCTTCACAGCCAGCCTTTCCCATAAAATATCATTTTGGCATAAATGGCTGTGTTCAAATTCCCAAATTTAAGATCTCAAGAAAATATTCCGAGACAGTAAAACCAAGTTTATTTATTAGCCACAAGTGGGCTTATATTAATACCACAATGAAGTTACTGTGAAAATCCCCTAGTCATCATCCATAGGCGCCTGTTCGAGTGCACTGAGGGAGAATTTAGCATGGCCAATGCACTTCTTTTGGACTGTGGGAATACCAGGAGGAAACCCATGCAGACACGGGGAGAACATATAAGCTCCACACAGATAGTGACCCGAGACTGGGAATTGAACCTGGGTCTCTGGCTTGAGTGGCAGCAGTGCTAACTGGGCTGAAAGGAATGTGTAATATTTCTGGTTAGATCTACTAAGTGCTGAATAAATTTTGAATTGTCCTCTCTGTTGACTAAGTTTGTGTTTATTCGTGTGAATTTCTCCTGATTAATTACTTTGACCATATCCTCAGGCTGCTCCAGTTTCCTCCCACAGTCCAAAGATGTGTAGGTTAAGTGGATTGGTCATGTTAACTTGCCCTTTAGACCAGAGTGTTACTGTCTTGCCCACCGCAGGAATTGGAGCGAGTGAGGGACAGAGCATGGGAAGGTCTGTTGACTGTTTCGGGATGAGCAAGACCATAAAATCCCGCCCTTAGTGTCCCAGGAAGTGTAAATCAGGGGAATTAATGAGGTAAATGCATGGATTTACGGGCACAGGCAGAGGTGTGTGCGATGGGTGTGGGTAAAATGCCCTGACAAAAAGTCGATGCAGACTTGATGGGCTGAATGGCCTCCTTCTGCATTGTAGGGATTCTATGATTCGATGAGACACGTGTATGGATTTTTGATGTAAATAAGCTTTGGAAAATCGGATGCAAATTTAATGTAAAGCAAGTATCATAGTGGAATTCATTTGCAAACTTTCTTCTTTTATGGATGATGCGGTGGCACAATAGTTAGCACTGCTGCCTCACAATGCCAGGGACCTGGATTCAATTCTAGTTGAAGGTGGCTGTCTGTGTGGAGTTTGCACATTCTCCCCGTGTCTGCTTGGGTTTGCGCCCACACTGCAAAAATGTGCGCATTCGATTGGTAGGCCAGGCTAAATTGCCCCTTAATATCAGGGGGACTAGCTAGGATAAATACATAGGGTTAAAGGATAGGGCCTAGGTGGGATTGTTGTTGGTGCAGGCTTGATAACCCAAATTTTATCAGCGCGTCAGCCCCGATTCCGGGGGTGGGCGAGACTTGGAGAACGGCATTCTCCATTGGCCTCCATTGCATGAAACCAGGGCAGACATGCTGGTAAAAGATTCAAGGGATGGCACATTAGCACAGTGGTTAGCACTGCTGCTCCAGGGACCTGGGTTCGATTCCTGGCTTGGGTCACTGTCTGTGTGGAGTCTGCACATTCTCCTCGTGTCTGTGTGGGTGTCCTCTGGGTGCTCCAATTTTCTTCCCCATCCAAAGATATATGGGTTAGGTTGATTTGCCATGCTAAAAAGTGCCCTTAGTGTCCTGAGATGTGTAGGTTAGAGAGATTAGTGGGTAAAATATGTAGGGGTACAGGGTAAGGCCTGGTAAGGTGGGATTGTGTTCAGTGCAGACTTAATGGGCTGAATGGCCTCTTTCTGTACTGTAGAACTTCTATGATTCTATGAAAATTCCTCCTGATGTGTCGGGATTCTATAATGCTATTAGATCAGGGAAGTCAATTATCAAAAAGTAATTGTGAAGGTGTTGTCCTAGTACAACATGCTTTCTGGTTCTCTCTTTGTGGACTGACAATCCAAATTGTACTTTGTGATTCATTTGTTTAACCTCGTACATTTGTACTGAGCACTTAAACTTGCAGCATAAGAGGGAAATGACTATTAAAACATACATATTTATCATTATAGCCTAACATAGAGCAATGCAGGTAATGAATATGAGCAATTCAAGTGTGGATAAATATGCTTCAGTGGAAAACCTCCTGCTCATGAACAATGGAAATGTCAGATTCAGATAGTTGGTGTTGAATTTATGCTGCAAGTGTTAGCTTTGGCATTAAATTATGTTAGTTTTTAGACTTAACAGGAAACGTCCCCATGGATTATGTAGAGGTGATGGAACATCATTGGCAGTGTTAAAAGACGACCACTTTCTAGAGCATTGAGTCCTAAAGTTCAGGACTCACACTGCAGCACACCTTCACAGGTTAGAGTAAAATCAGTCAGATAAATTATTTGTTTATTTGTGTCACAAGTAGGTTTAAATTAACACTGCAGTGAAATTACTGTGGAAGTCACCACATTCCAGTGCCTGTTCAGGTACACTGAGGGAGAATTTAGCCAACACACCTAACCAGCAAGACTTTCAGAATGTGGGAGGAAACCTGAACTCCTGGAGAAAACCCAGGCAGACACAAGGAGAATGTGCAAACATCACATAAACAGTTACCCAAGCTGGTAATTGAACACGGGAGGAGAGGAGGGTTGTGGGATGCTTGTAGGATGGGAAGAGGGTTTGCCGAGGTGGTTATTATGAATGTTTTCCCATGGGGAGAGGGGAGTATTGTTTTATATCAGAGGTCGAGGCATCTTAGCAGCTCAATCAGTCTGCCGCATCAATGTGATAGCAAAATCCTGCCCCTAGATCTCCTGTGCACAGAGTGCTGGAGAATCTGGAGAAGAAACTCAGCTGTGCAGCTGGAGAGATGCACACTAATTTTCACACCTCATCCAGCATTCTGTATCCTCACTAAACATTGGTCAGGAAACCAGAGAGAGCTTCCCTGCTCTTCTTCAAATTGTTCGTTGCTATGCCACTTGAGGGAACAGATAAGACTCATTACCGAAGGACAAAATAATCCTCTCGCTCTCACAGGCACCATAGAAACTCTCCCCCCCTCATAAATACTGAGTGACCCCAGCCACACGTAAGAGAAACCTCCCCAAATTGGGGCAGGATTTAGGACCTGCTGCATGGAGATTCGTGGAGCAGTATGGAAATCGCAGAAGAGGTTGAGCCAATACTATACTTGAGGACAGACGAGATATAAAACTTACCATCTCAATACTGCACACACGCACTGATACACACAGATATACATACACACACTGATACACAGCAATACACACACGTACACACACTCACACACACACAGATACAGACACTGATACACACACTCACATACACACACATTGATACATCCACACTCTCTCTCTCTCACACACACACGCACATACACACACACACATCTCCTCACCTCAGAGTGACCGGGTGGGAGGAAATTCAATAAACCCGTGACAATAATATGAAATGCTGAGCAAACAAACTCGAGGCAGTCAATCTAGGCCGCCGTAGTTGAATTTTTGTTTTCAGTACAGTTGTGGAGCCAAAACCATTATCTCCAAGTGAATGGTAACACTATCTTGAAATTCAGAAAGCTCTGAAACCAAACTTACACTTTTAAACATCCCACCATCACAGTTCCACGTTTTCAGATCAATTCAAATCAATCCAAGGCCCAGATCAATCACATAATTGAGGGTTTTGAAGGAAAGGATTGCTCCGAAACAGGATCACTTCAGGTTTAGACAAGAAGCAGAGTAGATTAACACACTCCTTTACTCAGTAAGCCAGATTGTGGACACCATTTTTCCAAGACAGGAAATCAGTGAATAATCTTCTAAAATTATAGAATATCTAAAATCTTTTGATGTTTATCTTAATCTATGAAACACTAAAATTCTTGAAAAAGCTAAATTGTAAAAATGAGCCTAATAGGCAGGAGAACTCGCCAATTCATTCATCAATCATCTCTGGAGGATAGCAGCAGTCGACAAATACAGAGACAATCTGAACTTATCAGAGACAGAAAGTAGTAGGAGAGATGAACAACTCATGTCTGACCTCATGCATGATGTGGAGATGCCGGCATTGAACTGGAGTGGGTACAGTAAGTAGTCTCACAACACTAGGTTAAAGTCACCAGGTTAATTTGGAATCAAGAGCTTTCGGAGTGCTGGTCCTTCATCAGGTGAGTGGAGAGATAGGTTTCACAAACACGGCATACATAAACAAAGACATAAGACCTCATGCTAGCAAAGGAAGACCTGGAAAAGGCTATCCAGATAGTTAGGCAGTCAAAATCTCATGAACAGCACTCTCCATTTTGAGAAGAGAGAATAAATCACAATGTAGCGGCTAACACACAGTTCGACTAGTTAAACAATAAAGACACAGGGAAACTCCAGGCCAGAGAAAGCAACACCCAAACCTCTCAACAGAGCAACCATGCCAACACTGTGAAGGAAAGTCAGAAGTGCGATCAGTATCCTGCAATTTCAGCCCCATGCTTTCAGCAGAACAGATTGGACACTAGGGCAGATTGTGTAAATGTAGAAATCCCAAGGACTATCTATGAGAACAAGACTGTAAGTCCAGAAGATGTTCGGCCATACTTCTTGGTTGAGCTCTTAGACCTTGGTTTCCCATTTTGGAATGTGGACATTTCAGTCAATGGCCGTTTAACAGATTTTAAATTTCGACATATCAGCCAGCAAAACAGTCCTGTTGGGCAAAAAAATCAAACAACAGACACATTCTACAAGCCTGGAGGCATCCAATTTCTGATCATAGACAGGATTTTGGATTCACTAAGGTATGGCAGAAAACAAATCTTTGAATTGATCCAGAACCAGCCTTTCTCTTGAACTGAGACACCTCTGTAGCCTTGGAAGTCCTTGAAGAAGATGCCAAGGCAACCACTGTCAAAACTTATATAGAAATATAAATCTCTGAGAGCTCAAACAAAGAAGAATATCCTGAAAGGGACTTCAGCTCTGAACTGTCTTTCCTTTTTCCAGAACAGGTTTACTCATTTTCATTACAGTTGCCAGAAATCGTCAGACTGACCAACCACTCAGGAAACAAGAACAACACACAGGGGAAGATGTAAAAGAGAGCAGTCCAATGAACCTCAACTCTGGCTTCAACAATGTGACAGATAGTCAATACTGCAACTCCCATCTAGCATCCAAAAGCTCCAAAGGATGCAGGGGTCTGGTACTAACTGTCCACTGCTGACAGTGAAATGCAGAGCTGAGCGTACTACGAGAAATCATTTTATTCATGGGAATGTTCATCTTCCGCCGTAGAGAACGTCGCCACAATCTGCATTGTGGATAGAATAGATGAAAGAAATGGCCAGGAGTCAAGCACAACGTTTGTCCGTCCCACCAGAAACAAGTCAAGGAAGCAACCGTCAACCAGCTCAACAGCTGAACTGACTCAGTACAGCTCAACACTGAAGGAATGGAAGAAAAGCATTAAACATACCCTGATGCCAGAACAACCTCTAAACCAACAAGAAGAACCAGCGGCAACAAAATCTACCAGTCCTCTGGCAGTAGTGTGAATGAGATGTGGAAGTGTTATAAGGCCTCCAGACCATCTGAACTCTTAAGGACTTAAGGGAGGAAGATGGGTAGTGATAGTAATAATGATGAGGTAAATGTGAGATAGCAATAATAATGTATGACATAAGGCGTGGGATTCGCTGGCCAGCTCCCAGCATGTTATTTGCAGATGAGTAAATATGTGTGTGGGGGGAGGGTGGGGAGGACGAGCGGGGGAGGGTGGGGAGTGCACCATGGTCAAGATCTTAACAGCCTGAAAGTTCCAGCCAATTTAAACAATAATGACTTAAAATACATTCGATAAAGACTTGGGGGAGGTGTAATAAAAGTGTCTGGTACATTTAGAGTTAATGTGGGGCTGAGTACTGTACACAGTGATGTAAGGTGACACATGACCTGAACTCAGAGTCAGTTGAGTGTTGGACACAAAAGTGTGTGAGCCAGTAAGCATGGAGACAGCTCCTAGCTTATCCCCTTTACGGTATATTTGTACATGCCTCTAAAGAGTCAATAAAGACTTACAGTTAATCTGTGAATGACTATGAAGTCTTCTGCAGACTTACTGAACTGTAACCAACGTCCTACAACAACAATGACCATATCATCTGTTTTTGTGATGTTGATTGAGACACACATACTCTCCAGAATGCCGGAGATTCCTGCGTTAGCGTTTTGAACGGTGCTATGGAATCCTTTGCACCCAGGCTTTGAGAGCTGACAGGCCTTATTTTAATGTCACATCCCTCAATGCTGCTCCAGGTTGCCAGGCTTGATTTTCATACTCGTGACCTGGAATGAAACGTATGCAATGCTGTGTACTCACCTTGCAAAGGTTTTAATTGGTGATTTGTAAAGAAATGCTAACCTAGTGAGGGCTGGAATCTTGTTCTTGGCAGTTTCCGAATGGCTTTTTCTTTGGTGAGGTGGTGTGCTTGGCAATGAAAGTTAACCCTTTGTGCTGGGCTCTATAATCTGATATCTGATTGTAGCTCTGCAACAATTGGAAGAAAATGTCAATAATACATAGACACACACATAGAAGATCAAACAGGAGGAGGCCATTCAGTCCTTTGAGTGTGCTGTGCCGCCATTCATCATGATCATGGTTGATCATCCAATTCACACCCTAATTCTGCTTTCTCCCCATAACCTTTGATCCCATTTGCCCCAAGTGCTATACCTGGCCACCTCTTGAATACATTGAATGTTTTTGGCACCAGTTACTTTGTGTGGTAATAATTGCAGCTGGAGATGATTTGGTGGCGGGGGGGTGGGGCGGGGGTTGACAAGGTTAACATATAAGATGATTAGAGGTTTAGATAGGGTGGACAGTGATAGCCTTATTCCTAGGATGGAGAAAGCTAGCACGAGGGGACATAGCTTTAAATTAAGGGGTGGTAGTTATAGGAGGGATGTCAGAGGTAGGTTCTTTACCCAGAGGGTGGTAAGGGTATGGAATGCCCTGCCTGCTGCAGTTGTAGATGAGCCAAGTTTGGTGGCGTTTAAGAGGTTAGTAGATGAGTTTATGGATGAAAAGGGAATGGTTTAGGTTAGAGGGTCACTGCTTGTTCTTAATTGGTCGGCGCAACATCGAAGGCCGAAGGGCCTGTTCTGCGCTGTAATGTTCTATGTTCTAGGTTCTAAGATTATTCTTGATAATCCAGCTAACCGATGGCACTTAGATAATTCCAGCTAGAGAAACCAAATAATAATGCCAAAACATTATCCTGATAATCTTCCTGTTCTTAGCCAATTAAGATTCAGCAATGTTCAGTTACACACATGGGAATCCAGATACTTCAGAAAACCCGAGCATAGAACATTTGGACCACTTAGAGAACTCTACTTATGTCTTAAGATCTGTGAGTTAGGTAAACGAAGTGTGACCCTTCTGTACATTTCATATCAGGTAAACAGAAAGCGTGACTATACATGTTTCTCAGTAACTTGATTTGGAAGCTTTTGCATATAGTAAAAAGTTCTTATGCCCGTCAGCAGTCAACCAAAAGAAGATAGAGGACTTTTCATCGTAATTATTCTTAATTATTTTGTAAAGATAATTTTATCCTTTGTGATTTTTGTTTCTTTCAGTGGTCAGTTTCGATCTCTCCTCGGAAGATTTAGCCAACTGGAGGACTTACTAATGGCATCGGGGGTGGAGGCAGGTACTTTTGATGGAGTTCTCATAGATGCAGGCTGCTCCTCCATGCAGTTAGATACACCATTGCGTGGTTTTGCTTTGAGCAAAGACGGCCCGCTGGATATGAGAATGGACGGGGACAGGTTGGTACAGAAACTACAATTATTCCCATGACACAAGTATCACAAGAACTGACAGGAATAATCCAGTTAATCCCATTTCTGGGGAAAGTGATTACAGGAAACATGAGCTATATTATAGAGAAATCTATCAGACTTGAAAACAAACAGGAGTGTCAGTATTAAGAGCTTGAATGAGATGTTTCCTGGTCCAAAAGGAATAGAAAGTAAAGCAATTTCCCAAATTTATTTTCTGAGCAACGAGGAAATTGTTGAACGTGTGTTTCGATGTTCCAACCCCAGGATGGGAGGAGTGCACAGTATATCTTGCCCCACTAGTCCACAGGTCGCTCCATTAATTTAAACTTTAATTCACTCACCAAAACGGCTCATCGTTTACTCTTGCTGCTAGTGGATCCCAAACAAGAGATTTTATCCAAGCATTTTTCATTAAACCCCCCAAAATGATTGCTTTATGATAAAAACAAAATATTTTAAAACCAAATTGGTACCATCGCAGTCATATTCTGGACATATAATTATCTGTCCCTTTTTAATAATACCCTAGCACGCACACACAAAAATACACACACATAAAAATACACACAGAAATATATAATAACACACACACAAACACACTTACACACAGAAACATATACATGCGCACACAGAAACACGCACATGAACACAACACACAAACATGCACACACACAATCACACACACATATAAACACAAAAACACGTGCACAAACACGCACACATACATAGAAACAAGGGGCAAACAGATAATGGATGTGATTTTCTACATCACTTCTCTCCCCCCTCCCCTCTATCCTCACCACTTTATCCGCTCTTTACAGCAAGTTTTCCCGCCCTGATGCTGTCAACATGATTTCCCATTGTTTCCACCCTCTGCCACTGGGTAACATGTGGGGGGAGGTGGTTTACATTTAGCAGGACCAGATGATCCTGTCAGCTGCAAAGACTAGAAAATTTCACCCAGAGTTTCCACATGAATGGGCTTTGGAGGATATAAAATTAAAGGATAAAGTTTAATCCTTTATGCAACTGATCTGGAAATTCCTCATGTGAACACCCATTGGATGTCTGGAGGTTCTCACCAATGGAGCTTCGCTGTGGAGGAGAATATAAAACTGGATCAATTTTCCCCATCTCAGCTTTTCAGGTTTCCACACGCAGAGTCAGATGTGGATTTGTTGTCAGCATCGGATGGATCTTCACAAGGGAGCTCCAGATCAGTAGCATCAAAACCCTGCAAACTTTATCCTTTATTTTTATAAAGCCTATTCTTCAAAACCCATTTCTTCAAAAACCCTGAATGAAATTTTGGTTGGTAATCACATGCAGGATTTCAGGCAGATAGGGAGAGAGGCAATTAGGCCAATGTTCCTTCCCAGCTTATTCCCCAAAATGCACTGATTTCAACAACAGGTCCAAAGCTTAAAGCTTACCTCCCACATGCGGTTTCCAGTAACTCACTAGCTTTTATCTTTGCTAGTATTTTCCAATGCATAAAAGTGATTGCAATTCAAACCCAATAAACAGCTCTTCCCCCTCAACTACAGTCACCTGATGAAGGAGCAGTGCTCCGAAAGATCATGTTACCAAATAAACCTGTTGAACTTTAACCTGGTATTGTGAGACTTCTTACTGTGCCTACCCAAGTCCAATGCCAGCAAGTCCATATCATGGCCCCTATAACTACCATGCTACTCAGGTGATTTCTTGAAAAAAGGCAGGATTGCTCCTAATTCAAAGGTGAAATTTGTAATTCTTCTTCAAAAAAAGACTAAGAGTCAGCATTCAAGGCACGATAGCACAGTGATTAGCATTGCTGCTTCACAGCGCTAGGGACCTGGGTTCGATTCCCGGCTTGAGTCACTGTCTGTGTGGAATTTACACATTCTCCCCATGTCTGTGTGGGTTTCCTTTGAGTCATCTGGTTTCCTCCCACTATCTAAAAGACCTGTTGGTTAAGTGCATTGACCCAAACAGCTGCCAGACTGTGGCGACTGAGGGAATTTCACAGTAACTTCATTGCAATGTTAATGTAGGCTTTACTTGTGACTAATAAATAAACTTTTTTTTAAAAAATCATGCAATATATTTCCATATTTAGAAAGAAAAATATAGTTTTGAAAGACATGAAAATTCTTGTCACAAATTCTAACATTGCAATAACATACTTGTCAAATATATACATTTAAGAATATTAAGGATTATTATATCACTGGTTTTAAAAATAGCTTACCAAATTTGACCTGAACCCTCAGACTGTTAATCAATATGCCAATATTTCCAACTGTGTTATGAATATAAATTAACTTAAATTTATTAGAATAGGTTTTCCTCTGCTAAATTTTTGAAATATTTCCAATCATTTTGGAGCTAAACCTTGATAAGTTACTTGCTTACTTATTCATTCATTTGACATGGGTGTCGCTGGCTGACCAGCATTTATTGCCCATCCTTAGTTGCTCTTGGAAGACAATTGAGAATCAACCACATTGCTGTGGCTCTGGGGTCACATGTGGGCCAGACCAGGTAAGGACGGCAGATTTCCTTCCCTAAAGAACATTAGTGAACCAGATGCGTTTTTCGGACAATTGACAATAGTTTCATGGTCATCAGTAGATTCTTAATTCCAAATATTTTTTATTGAACTTGAATCCCATCATCTCCTGTGGCAAGAACATAGAACATAGAACACTACAGCACAAACAGGCCCTTCGGCCCACAAGTTGTGCCGAACACATCAAAATATACCCAGCCATAGACCTATCTATAACCCCCTATCCCATTGGATCCCATATACTCATCCAGAAGTCTTTTAAAAGACCCCAGCGTGTTCGCCTCCACCACCACCGACGGCAGCCGATTCCATTCACTCACCACCCTCTGAGTGAAAAACTTTCCCCTAGCATCCCCTCTCTACTTGCTTCCCTGCACCTTAAATCTGTGCCCTCTCGTCGTGACCATTTCAGCCCTGGGAAATAGTCTCTGGGAGTCCACCCTATCTATTCCTCTCAACATCTTGTAAACCTCTATCAGGTCGCCTCTCAACTTCGTCTCTCCAGGGAGAACAGTCCCAGCTCCCTCAACCTGTCTTCATAAGGCATGCCTCCCAATCCAGGCAACATCCTTGTAAATCTCCTCTGCACCCTTTCAATAGCTTCCACGTCCTTCCTATAGTGAGGCGACCAGAACTGCGCACAGTACTCCAAGTGTGGTCTGACAAGGGTCCTATAAAGCTGCAGCATTACCTCCTGACTCCTGAACTCAATCCCTCGATGAATGAAGGCCAGTACACCGTAAGCTTTCTTAACCACATCCTCCACCTGGGAGGCCGATTTGAGAGTCTTATGGACCCGGACCCCAAGATTCCTCTGCTCTTCCACACAGCTAAGACTCCTACCTTTGATAGTGTACTCATTCATCCCGTTGGATCTGCCAAAATGGACCACAACACATTTATCTGCGTTGAAGTCCATAAGATTTGAACCTGAGCCCTCAAAACATCAGCTGAGTTTCTGGATTAATAGTCTAATGATAAACCACTGGGCCATCACCTCCATAGAACTAATTAATGCAGTTCATGGTTTCTATGCAGTTAGAACTAATAGGAGCATTGTATAGAGGAAATAGAATCTTGCTTTGTTAATTATAAAAGAATTAACATATTCACACTATCATAGAAATTAACCACAGGAAACACTTCATCATGACTGTTCCATTGGAACAGAGGGATGTGGGTGTGAGTAAGAGCTGAGGGTTTTTTATATTTTGTTCAGGCATCATGATCGGCAAGGGCCAAAATGCCTTTGTACTTTCTTTGTTCTTTGAAAACTCCACAATAGAACAGAATTCCTGCTCTTTTCCAAGTCCGTGAATATTTTTCTTTGTGTTGATCAAAGTCCTATAAAATCTGATTAAATCAGCTCTGATATCACACATGGAAATGCATTCCATACTTTAATTGTTTATTGCGTGACATCAAATCTTCGAACTTTTACACTTTCAGTAATGAGGCTAAATTGAACACCCTTAACGTATACGGCAGTTTAAGTTTCGGTACTTGGAACCAAGTTCCAATTCGGTCCTTGGAAGTATTGGTGCAATAATATTCTGCACATTAATGCAGAAGCACTTGATATTATAAATTCTTTAAAAGTTCTTTAAATTATCTCCGCCTATTCAAAACAAAACTGGACTTAACCTGCTATTCCTGGGTCTGTTTTGTGTGTGCATGTGATTGCAGATTAAATTAAAGTTAAAGTTTATTTATTAGTCACAAGTAGGCTTACATTAACATGGCAATGAAGTTACTATGAAAATCCCATAGTTACCATATCTGGGCTACACAAAGAGGCAATTTAGCTTGGCCAAATCACTTAACCTGCACATCTTTGGATTGTGGAAGGAAACTGGAGCACCAGGAGGAAACCTACGCAGATACAGAGAGAGCATGCAGACTCCACACAGACACTGATCCAAGATGGGAATCAAGCAGGGTCCCTGATGCAGTGAGGCAGCAGTGCTAACCACTGTGCTTACCGTGCTGCCCAATGCACTGAACTTAACACATGTTGTGGATCAAAATCGAAAGCAGTTCATCAATGGCAGATGGGAGATGAACTCATGCTGTGCTGTCATCAGTTTTATAACATTCAGATCATTTACATTTTAAATGATCATATGTCAGCAATTGGCCATTTCATTTCCAGATGTACATAGAACATAGAACACTACAGCACAAACAGGCCCTTCGGCCCACAAGTTGTGCCGAACACATCAAAACCTACCCAGCCATAGACCTATCTATAACCCCCAATCCCATTGGATCCCATACACTCATCCAGAAGTCTTTTAAAAGACCCCAGCGAGTTTGCCTCGACCACCACCGACGTCAGCCAATTCCATTCACTCACCACCCTCTGAGTGAAAAACTTTCCCTTGCATCCCCTCTGTACTTGCTTCCCTGCACCTTAAATCTGTGCCCTCTCGTCGCGACCATGATAATGACATGATAAGGCTTATAGAAGAGAGCTTAAAAAGGAAATTAGGAGAGCCAGAAGGGGTCATGAGAAGGCCTTGGCTGGTAGGATTAAGGAGAATCCCAAGGCCTTCTACAAATATGTGAAAAGTAAAAGGATGAGAAGAGAAGGGATAGGACCTATAAAAGGTGAAGGGGGAAAAGTCTGTATGGAACCGGAAGAAATGGCAGAGGTGCTTAATGAGTACTTTGCCTCAGTATTCACGGTGGAAAGTGATCTGGGAGGATGCCAGATTATGATTGTCTTCATAATGTAAAGCACATACTTTGAGCAAATAGTACAATGAAAGCACATCCATTCTCCACAATTCTGACAAAATGCCAATCCAATTGAAGTTTGTTGCTTCATAATTGTTCTTGGTTGGAAGGAGAGGCTTGGCATAATAGAGGGCAGCTTCACTGCTTCCTCCAGTATGTATTCCTCCAGGTACACAGTTCCTCTGGTCCAGAAGGGGAAAATTCATTCACTTTCATGTTGGAGAATGCGATGGTTTGGATTGGATCCACTTGAACATTATGCAGCATCAGACTACCCAGACAAAATGGCATATGATGAACAATGATGTCTTTTGATTCATTCTTGGACAGAGCATCAGAGATCTTTATTTGGATTAGATCTTTGCAATATCATCATCATTAGTCAATCCTGTTGCTGTAATAAATTGAAATCGAACATCTTGATTTTCTACAAGTTGGATTGCAGAGTGTGTGTTGGGTCTAAATTGGACTCTACTGTCCATTTTGTAGGCATGACATCTTCCTCAGATGGCTATGAGAAATCTGGGGCAACCATGTGTCAGAGTTACTGGTTTGCATCTAAATGGTGGGGAGAATAAAAATTGTACAACACATTGTGTTTTTAATTTTATATCTAGTCAAATTTAAACCGTATGGCATTTGATTTAAAGACAACAGATTAATAAACTATGAAAGATGAAATAGAACGACACATTTTCATCTCATTTAGACATTATACGCATAATTGGACATATTGGTGATTCATACCAAGGCTGATGCAAGTTAACTGATGAAAACTGATAGAAATTGGACTGAACACACACTTGCTGCTCGGGGCTTAACTTGAATTTGTCAACAACTAAAAAATTTCAACCCTTGCTTGTTAAGATAATGCAGTATTCATTAATCAGGTTAGTTACCTAAATTAGAAAGAGTGGATGTTGCCTATTCAAATGCCAGAAGGTTGAACTATGTACCCGCGAACGAGTTAATTTTACATGTTGTGGTGAACTCTTGCTTGTGAAAACAGAAATGAAAATACTTCTTCACATTTGAATTATTCCATGTGGGAGTAGTTAAATTTCTATTCAAATCTAATGCAGATCATTGGCTTACTTGTCTTGTAAATTTGTCAGCAGACAGCAAAGGCAACTCAGCTCCATACAAACCCATTTTCAACTTGGGTTTGGTGATCCTACACCAAGTTTAGCATGTCTATTTATTAAGAGATTAATTTCTGCCATTTATTGGGTTTCAGCCTGTTTGGCATTGGGTCAAAATTAGAATTCCAATTAATATTTGGTGACTTCAGCAAAAATAGGATTAATTGGGTTCTCATCTGAAGACTGAAGATGAGCTGCGAATTTTCGTCTCTTGTTTTTTTTTCTTCCTTAACCATCTGTTACCAAAAAGAACCTCAAACATACTTGTATGCTGTGTGCATTTCAGCTCTGTCTCCCTGTGCTGTGAAGCTTCACCTCTGTCAATGAAAATGACGTCAAAGAAATTAATTGGCTCCTCTTGTGCGTAGGTACCCCGACATGCCCACCGCAGCTGACGTGGTGAATGCCTTAGATCAACAGTCACTTGCGTCCATCTTAAGGATCTACGGCGAGGAAAGGCATGCAAAGAAAATAGCTGCAGCAATCGCACAGGCACGCAGCATCTACCCCATCACTCGCACTCAGCAGCTCGCCAGTATAGTTGCAGGTATTCTCATTAATTCCAGCCAGTGTCTGGAAGGAAATATACTAATCTTGCGAGTCCCAGTGGGACCTATTTGCACTGTACACATGCAGGTACTAATCCTGTGCATTTGGCTTCTGATGTCAGAGTTTTATTTTGGGGAATCAAGAATAGAAGTCAACAAATTACATTTACCATTCTGAAGTTAGCATTCAGTTGCGACTAGATTATTATCTAATACGTTTGTTTTTAATCGAGGGATAATGATTTTGCTGCAATGTGAATTGCCTGCATTTCTTAAAGTAGAAATAGACAGAATGCTCTGAAATGAGCCCATTCATTAGTCATCTTTGTGTAGAGGTATAGATCAACAGAATTTACATAATTAAATTTAGGCTTAATGTTTGATGCCACATTGTGTTTATAACAAAAATTCTGCTGCAAACCATGCCTACCCCAGAATCAAAATTTACTTAATTTATTGTGAGGCAAATATAAAGCATCCTCTTAATTGTCCACCCACCGTCATCTCCCAGGTGGTTCAAATGATTGCAAGTATATTGCCACATTAAGCTTTGCTTTCTATAAAAATGTGTTTGAACGCTGTTTTTATTAATTTGATTACATTTCCTCAGTTCTTTAAGTTTAGCATAGCAAAATTAATTGTTGTATACATGGACATTTCCAAAGGTTGCTTCAGAAAGCTCTGTTAGGGACAATATTCCAGCTCTAAGCAGATGTATTCTAGTTGTTGGTTAGCAGTGGCAAAATCGGATGCTGCTGGCATCGAAAATTATCACCACTCCATTGTTCAGAAAGAAAGATATTCATATCAATAAAATGAGTGTAATAGTGTTTGCATACACATTGTCATTAGCTAAATTAATCACTAGTTTTTTAAAATTTTAATGAGTTCCGAGTCTAGATGGAAAAAATCATGATGAAATTGTCAAAGGCTGAACAGTTATGTCATGTCAGTAAATCACTAGTTTTTTAAAAACATAAGGATTAAACTTGTGCCGGGGGACCAAATGTGAGTCAGAGCCTTAATTGCCACAGCATCTGACAGCTTGCTTCCTTTTCCTGCCATTTCAACCCCCTTGAGTTCAGTTCTCTATAGAATGTGAAATCCTTTGTTTTTTTTTTATGCCTAGCTTGAAGGTGCTCGGGAATAGTTCGACTGATATGCAGTTTATAGATTTCTCTTTGGCTGCTTGATACTATTTTGTCGGCTAAAGAAATCTCATTGTAGTCATTCTACTGTGTCCCAAATGGCTTGGTCACTGTTAAACCCCTTTAAAATTTTAATCCAATCTCTATTATAAAGTTCATCAAAACTAAATACATGCTGCTCAAAACTCTAGAGTCCTAATAAAGCATGAGGAATTCTGCTTAATTATAAAAATTATATATTCAGCTCCCATCTTTCCAGTGAAAATAATCTTAGTTTATTCAATCTCTCCTCATAGCCAACGCCCTCGAGACAAGGCAACATCCTTTGGTCCCCATGTGGCCCTATGTTTAAAATTCCTGTAGAATCATGCTTCTCATTGAAGGCTCATTGTAACATGCCATGGAGAACCTTTCGTAGCACATCCACTATTTCCTGTAAATCAAAAAAGCATGTTATATTACTGTTTGTTGATGGCAAATGCAAGGCAACCTAAATGGGATATCAATTTGTTGAAAGGCTCCTTAAATAGGTGTCAATATCCGCATTTACATGAGCAAAGAGGGGCAATGTCTGTTTGGGTTAATGAGTGGTGAATGCCTGGAAAGCCACTTTATCAATATAGTGGAATCTTTAATATGGGCACAGATTGAGAGTGGGACATTAAGGCATGAATTTGTCCTTCCACCCTATCCCCCCTATTAGATTTCTACCTGGAAAACAGGTACGACATGGACCAATTTCTTTCAAAAGGAGTCTAATTTGAATTTATTAAAGACTTACAAACAATAAATCGAAAGTTTTTAATAGGGCACTTTTCTCTAAGACAAAATTCAGTAGTGTAAAACAACACAGACATGATGGGCTGAAGGGCCTTTTTCTGTGCTGTAAAACACCATGAACACATGATTAGCATTTTCAGTGGATTTAACTAAACCTTTCAGTTGAAATATGTCCTATTCTTACACTAAATCTGTACTGAGTTTTTATTCTATAAGCACAAAACAGAATACTATACATTTGTCCAAATCAGGCCTTCAATTTCAGAAGTATTGCCATCAGTTTTTATGATATGTTCCCCAGTGTGCTATTCAACAAATTGCTTCCTAACATTTTTGATTTTCTAACACATCCTAAACTTTCACTGGGATTTTCCAAGCTTGCTGTGGCGGGTATCTCAGTGGCAGATATGGCAAGCCAGACAAAGTCCATTGACTTCAGTAAGACTGGAAGATTTCCCTTCCTAGCCCACCAGTGAGCAGGGCTGGAAGATCTCCCCTCTTTGTCGATATTTTGTTGCTGAATTGGTAAAGCTATAAATTGCAAGGATAAGGAAGAATTAATGAAAATTCTCAAATTAGAGATAAATAGTTTTGTGTGACTTTGTAGAATTGTACGTAAAAGAAATGCAGGGACAAATTCATATATGTGTAATTATCTATCATGTTGAGAATGGTGACTCGTTGCACAAAGCACAATGGGCAATCCTACCCGAAACGTTCCTAAGTGCTGAACTAGTGTGAAAACGGGAGAGAATTTTGGGTGAGCTCCCAGTACACAATTATATGACACCTAAGAAAAAAGGAGGCAAAATGTGATTCTTGCCAACAGAGGTTGTGGGTGGAGACTACCAGGAAGCCTGCTGCTGAGGTGTAGTGGCACCTTTGCGCAGGTGCCCCGATCTCCCAATGCACTATGTCTGGATCTGAAATTATATCACACCCCTCCATCCCCGCTCCCCGAACATTGCACTCCGCTCTGATTGCAATCCCCACCTCCCCAACCAATCACCCTCCTACCCTGGACAATCACTGCTGCTGTTCCCCCGTTCTCTTCCCTTAGCCCTGTGAATGGCCGAAGAATTCTGTCATATGTAAACGATTTGAAATTTTCTGCAGTAGTGTTGCAACAAGATTGCTCCCATGTAGAGAACCAGCCATTCATCCCCTGGCTGTAATCAAAATACATACATCATGTCGATCAAAGCTGACACTTTGTTAGAATGGGATTAGATGTTCAAATAATATTCAAATATTAGAAAGGCATATCAGATATCTCGTGTATTTCAGTAAATATTTATACATGTGCCATATGTCCAAGCATTTTATTTACAAAATTAATCACAACAAATGATTAAAATGGCTCAGTGAAACCTCTGGGTGGCTTCTGTGAGTCAACAACCAAAGTCACTGACTGACAATGCGATACAATGCTGTTTATAACCACAATAACTAAATGTTTTCTTTGCGCTGAAACTTTTCTTCTGTGCTTCGAGATTCTCATTTTCTTTCCCTAATTGAATCAATTTGTTATTTTATAAAACACTTCTATGTTGGCCAGTTTCTCAAGAGCCATTCTTAAATGGACTGAATTTTGCCCTCAGTGTTGATGTGACCTCTAACTTCAAACAAAGCTGCTCACAAAGATCCTACAATTTTTGATTTGATTTGATTTCATTTATTAATGTCACATTTTTTATTCATTTGTGAGATAGAGGCATTGTTGACTAGCCATCATTTATTGCCCATCCATAGTTGCCTTTGAACTGAGTAGGTTGCTAGGACATTTCAGAGGACATTTGAGAGTCAACCACATTGCTGTGGTCCTGGAGTCATATGTAAGCCAGACCAGGTAAGGATGACAGATTTCCTTCCCTAAAAAACAGTAGTGAGTCAGGTGGGTTTTTCTGATAATCAACAGTGGTTTCATGGTCATCAGTAGATTCTTTATTCCATTTTTTGTTGAATTCAAATTCTACCATCTACCCTGGCAGGATTCAAACCAGGTCCTCAGAACATTAGCTGAGTTTCTCAACAAATAGACCAGTGATAATACTGCTATTCCATCACCTCTCCATGAAAAATATTATTTCTAGTGCACTTTACAGACAAAGCATACCATTCATTGGAAAGGAACAGAAACAGTAGAATGTAGTGTTACAGTCATAGCTAGAGTGTAGAGGAAGATTAACTTAATGAGAGGCATGTCCATTCTAAACTTTGATGGCAGCAGGGAAGATGCTGTTCTTCAGTGGGTATTTACGTGTCCTCAGACTTTTTGGAAGCTCCATGCCATAGATTTCACTTTTATTGATAATAATTTCGGTCTAGAACAAGCTGTAGAGATTTCCGATATCCAGCAAGAATGATGTCACCAAGCAGGCTAAGCAATCAATCACATTGAAGGATCCTCACAGATGGCAAGTAACAAGCTAGTTTCGCCACTTTGTCTAATTTTTCAGAAAGCAAAATAAAGATTGGGACATGGGTGGACATGGATGGAATCTGACGTATCATAAATGTTCTTTTAAATCATCTTAATCTGTGAAATAGGGACATTTTGATATTCCCCAGATATAAATCAGATTTTTCTGGATCTGAGATGAGCAGTATTTATGACTTTGTCCAAATTGAAATCCCAGTCATTCAACAAGGCACAACTTCCTCAAGAGTTTTTGCAGTGAGACTAATGGTGGAAATCATGATAAGGTAAGATACAGGAGCAAAATAAGGCCATTCGGCCCATTGAGTCTGCTCTGCCATTCAATCATGGCCGATAAGTTTCTCAAACCCATTCTCCCACTTTGTCCCCATAACCCTCCTATTTATCTCTGAGTTAAATACACTCAATGACCTGGCCTCCTCAGCCTTCCACGGCTGAAGAAATTCTTCCTTATCTTGGTTCTAAAGGTTACTCTGGGGCTGTGCCCTCAGATCCTAGACTCTCCTGTCAATAGAAACATCTTCTCCACGTTCACTCTATCCAGGCCTTTCTAAATTCTATAAGTTTCTATGGGATTCTCGTCAATTCAGCGATTTCTAGATGATTCCTAACTCTGAGGACTGCAGTATTATGGAGGAACAGGAGATCACTGACAGCAATCTTTGGATTTCCACATTTAACTAATAGATGTGCGGGTGCGTGAAGTTGCTATCTGCTTCACACAGTAATGATAGCGAAAGCTGAGAGCGTCACTGAGATTACAAATGACAAATCTGAGTGGACGTATGAACCTCGGGAGATGAGTGCACTTTTCCCTGGCAGATTCAGCAGCACTGCAAACACAGTTATGACCTTACCTGATGTCTAAGCATAGCTCATTTAGCAAGGGTGACTGGATAATGAATGAACAGAATGATTCCTTGTTCATGATAGTTGAGAGTGATGAGATTATTTGTGTTGAATCAGTCACTTTGCTTCCCTATTTTCACCTGCCTCAATAGAACATAGAACATTACAGCGTAGAACAGGCCCTTTGGCCCTCGATGTTGCGCCGACCAATTGAACAAAAGCAATGTTTGGTTGCCATTAACAGCTTTGCAAAGCAGTCAGAATGCCTTGAGTGTTAACAGAAATTTGACTTGTTGTATGGCAAAAAATTAATCTGTATGAAAAGAAGTAACAGATTTAACCACACGGTGGCACAGTGGTTAGCACTGCTGCCTCACAGTGCCAGGGACCCAGGTTCAATTCCTGGCTTGGGTCACTATTTGTGCAGAGTCTGCACATTGTCTGTCTGGGTTTCCACCAGGTGCTCCGGTTTCCTCCCACAGTCTGAAAGATGTGCTGATTAGGTGTATTGACCTGAATAACACCAGAGTGTGACGACTAAGGGAACTTCACAGTTACTTCATTGCAGTGTTAATGTAAGCCTTACTTGTGACTAATAAATAAATTAACTTTAACTTTATTTTGATACCATCTTTAATTCCCAAGAGACATCATAGGAGTGTTATTAAACAAAATTTGCTGTCGGGTCTTGTAAGGCGATATTAGGCTAAATATCCAAAAACTTGATTGGAGGCGTTTTAAAAAAAACTGTTAAGAGGTGAGAGGCCAATTTTATGTGCCTAAAAGAAACTCTTACTTTTATTCAATTAATTTATTTTTAAATGTGACAGCTTAAAAAAAACTGAGTGGATGCTTTTAGAAACAACTAGTTCAAGTACATTTACTTTAGATTAAAAAGTAGACATTTCTAAATATTAAGAACTTCTAATTGAGATAAAATATAGATGAATGTGCAATACACCTTCAAACATCAGCATTGACCGGTCTTGCTGTTTTGAATAACCAACACAATTCATGTGACGGATGCCATAGGCAGAATTTTCTGGTCCCACCGATGTCTCCGGTGTTCTGCGTGGCTCATCTGTCTTGTCCCTGCGGAACACGCTCCAGGAGGTTTGCCTTGGGCGGGACTGGAAGATCCTGAATTTCCATGGAAATTTCCATCCATGGAATAGAATTATAAGCTTGTGGACCTGCTCACAGTGAGGAGGGCGGCCATGGGTTCGAAACATGAAAGATGGTGAAGTGGGCTTTACCACAGTTTTTTAATCCAGCCAAGATATTGGCAGTCATGCCCAGGCATCCTGACCATTGGGTGGCACTGTGGTTAACACTGCTACCTCACAGTGCCAGAGGTCTGAGTTCAATTCCCGACTTGGATCACTTCTGTGTGGAGTTCGCACATTCTCCCCGTGTCTGTGTCGGTTTCCTCCGGTGCTCCGATTTCCTCCCATATTCTGAAAGATGTGCTGGTTAGATGCATTGACCCAAACAGGTGCTGGACTATGGCGACCAGGGGAATTTCACAGTAACTTCATTGCAGTGTTAATGTAAGGCTTACTCATAACTAATAAATAAACTTTACTTTCATTTGGAGCATGCGAGCTTGATCATGACCCTCACCAGAGCGGGAAGGGCTCAATATTGAAACGGACTCAGCAGGAATTGAATGGAAACATATTACAATTGCCAGGCCCGAAACAGGAACTTTGCAGATGGAGTTTCAATGTAGAAAGACTGCCTCCTGCTCCCAGATCTTGGAGGCTTCCCTGTAGTTATTGCTGCAGGCTGGAAAATCCTGCTGAATGATATTATTCCCAGCAGACAAAAGGAAGAGACTATCCCTACCACAAGCAGGAAAGTTGAGGAAGAGATAAGCAGCAGGAGTGTGGGCCCACAATGGATAGGAATGCCAAAGAAGATTCAAAGGATTGGAAAAGCGAATAACCTGCGACATTCAACTGCCAAACCTTCACTCTGACTATCCTGGCATTCTGCTACACAGCTTGCCTCAGACCAGCATATTTTACAGCTTTACCCATCCTTTCTCTTAAGGCAACTCCCTCATATCCTCATCTGAACAGCCACTACTTTCACTCATCCATAGCTTATTGCCATCTCACACCTATCCCTCGTAGTCATCCACTACAAATATTGTCATCCTATCTGCCTAAACTATCTCACTTCTCACACATGGAGCACTCTTCTTTCATTCCTTGCAATGGAAGAGATTGCAGAACATCAGAGAGAAGCAGAGAATTGGGGGATACTCCTACAATCATCAGCATCCTGACTGCCTTGGAGAAGCCAGTAATGGAGATCAGCAGACTCTGGAGTACTTGGCTCGTGATAGAATTAGATATCACACAGCCGCAGGGTGCACAACCATCACTTATGTTGACTTGATTTCGCCAGTGACTGAAATATAGTCAGGATAAGTCATTTAGCCCCTGGAACCGGTTCCATCATTCAATGAGTTCTTGACTAATCTGCGATCTAGCTCCATTTGCAGAGTGCTGAATTTGAACTCTTTCTCCTTGTAATTGTAATTCATGTTTTAAATCTCCCACAGGTCCATCATGAAATAGCCATTGCAGGACGTCTCCAGAAGAGCTTGTGTACTCTCAGTAAACACAATCGTAGCCAACTCATGTACACCCACGACCAACCTAGGTATACCTGTGTTGATCAGGCCACCCCAAGGCAAATAGCTGGGCTGTCACATGTTAAAGTGAACATGGCAGATAAGCATCTGCAGCACTAGAGGATGTAGGACCCTCCAAACTCTGCCAACCTCAATCCAGGCAGGGACATTAGCAAAGAGACCATATTGGAACAGCAGCAGAGAAAGTGAGTTGCTGTAAGCATTTCTAGCAGCACTGCATACCACTGTAGAGAGCTTGGAGTCATTTGTTTCAACATTTGTGCCAAAGTCTCTCAGGCCTTTGTGGTAATGCCCCTCTTGATGGAACGAGTGGCCTCTGTACAAAGCATCAGATGTGACAGGCAACTAAATACATTCTGGTCCTCACCAACACCTTGTACACTCAGTCTGCCATTTTAAAAGGATGGAAAACTGAGTCTAAACCATCCATCGCCTCACTCAAGCACAGCAAAGTGCTCTCCGGCTCTTGACTAACATGGCACATCGATTAGATTATGAAAGGGAAGATGGAGAAGGAGTACGCGGAAATGGGAGCTGTGCAAAAGGCACTCTTCTACCTTCACACAGCTTCTACCTTGACTAGATATCTTACACGCATATAAATGATGATCTTCTGTAGTTATACACCAGCTGAACATTGCTGGCGTGAAATCCCTTTTGACTGACAAGTGCTCTTAGAGTCATAGAGGTTTACAGCATGGAAACAGGCTCTTTGGCCCAACTTGTCTACGCTGCCCAGTTTTTATCTTTAAGCTAATCCCATTTGCCCACATTTGGCCCATATCCCTCTATACCCATCGTACCCATGTAACTGTCTAAACACTTTTTAAAAGGGAAAATTGTACTCACCTCTAGCTGGCTAGCTGGTGGTTGATGGAAATTATTCATCGTGGAGTTCAGTTACAAGTGGTATACCTCAGGGATCTGTTTTGGGGCCCCTGCTGTTTGTAATTTTTATAAATGATCTGGATGAGGGTATTGAAGGATGGATTAGTAAATTTGCGGATGACACCAAAGTCGGAGAGTGGTAGATAGTGAAGAGGGGTGTTATAGTTTGCAGAGAGACTTGGACAAGTTGCAGAGCTGGGCCGAGAGGTGGCAAGTGGAGTTTAATGCAGAAAAGTGCGAGGTAATTCACTTTGGCAGGAATAACAAATGTGTGGAGTATAGGGCTAATGGTAGGACTCTTAATAGTGTTAAAGAACAGAGGGATCTTGGTGTATATGTGCATAGATCCCTGAAAGTAGGCAGTCAAGTCGATAAGGTTGTTAAGAAGGCATATGGAGTCTTAGCTTTTATTGGTAGGGGGATTGAATTTCGGAGCCGCAACGTCATGTTGCAACTGTACAAAACTCTAGTGCGGCCGCACTTGGAGTATTGTGTACAGTTCTGGTCCCCCCATTATAAGAAAGATGTGGAGGCATTGGAGAGGGTACAGAGGAGGTTTACCAGGATGTTGCCTGGTATGGAAGGCAGGTCTTATGAAGAGAGGCTGAGGGATTTGAGGTTGTTTTCGTTAGAAAGAAGGCGGCTAAGAGGAGACCTTATTGAAACATATAAGATGATTAGAGGTTTAGATAGGGTGGACAGTGATAGCCTTTTTCCTAGGATGGAGAAAGCTAGCACGAGGGGACATAGCTTTAAATTAAGGGGTGGTAGTTATAGGACGGATGTCAGAGGTAGGTTCTTTACCCAGAGGGTGGTAAGGGTATGGAATGCCCTGCCTGCTGCAGTTGTAGATGCGCCAAGTTTGGTGGCGTTTAAGAGGTTAGTAGATAAGTTTATGGATGAAAAGGGAATGGTTTAGGTTAGAGGGTCATTGCTTTTTGTTAATTGGTCGGCGCAACATCGAGGGCTGAAGGGCCTGTTGTGCGCTGTAATGTTCTATGTTCTATGTTCTATGTTCTACTACTCTTGGTTGATTTGTGGGAGGAGGCTTAATTATCACACCTGCGCAGCCTGTGAAACTCTAATGATTGCACTGAATCTATGAGCTTTGGAATCATAGAGTGATAGATGTTTACACATGGAACAGGCCCTTTGGTCCAACTTATCCATGCCACTCTTTTTTAACCACTAAACTAATCCCAATTGCCCACATTTGGCCCATATCCCTCTACACTCATCTTATCCATGTAACTGTCAAAGTGCGTTTTAAAAAACAAAATTATATCCACCTCGACTACTACCTCTGGCAGCTTGTTCCAGGCACTCACCACCCTCTGTGTAAAAAAATTGCCTCTCTGGACACTTTTGTATCTCTACCCTCATCTTAAACCTGTGCCCTCTAGTTTTAGACTCCTGTACCTTTGGAAAAAATGTTGACTATCTAGCTGATTTATGTCCCTCATGATTTTGTAGACCTCTGTATGGTCACCCCTCAGCCTCCTTCGGTCCAGCGACAGAAGTTCCAGCCTGTCCAACCTCTCTTTCTAACTCAAACCATCATGTCCCAATAGCATTCTAGTTAATCATTTCTACTCTCTTTCTACTTTAATAATATCCTCTCTATAATAAGGTGACCAGAACTGTACACAGTATCCCGAGTGTGGCCTTACCAATGTCTCGTACAGCTTCAATAAGATGTCTCAACTTATGTATTCAATGTTCTTACTGGTGAAACCCAGCTCTCTAATTCTGCCTGGCCTCCTCTTCTGCATAATTAATATCCCTGGCATCAGCCACCTGGACCATACGCTCGTGGATAGTAAATTGTGAAATCCTGCAGCAGACCCCTGGATTGAGCTGGAGACAAAGAAATTCAGAGCTGGCAATGCATTTCCATCTGGACCATTCCGAAGGAAACCTTATTCCAGGAAGCTGCAGATGTCAACAGTGACCTTCTGTGGAAGTCTGACTCTCCAGGAGACACTGGTGCTCAGTTGTGTCCAGGAAGCTAATCTTTTCTCTGTCTGTAGACTCTATGTTGGGAGTGCTGCCTCCTGTGAGTTGGAGCTCATGGGCCAAATTTTCCTGTCCGGCCCATCACGGAAGTTGTGGTGGGCAGAACAGGACCATGCAAAGATCCGTTCACCTGAGCCGGGATTTTCCAATCCTGGGGCAAACACGGCCAGAAAATCCCGCTCCATATATTCATCCCCTTTTTCCTGTGGAATGGCAGGTATCTGAGGAGAAGGCGGTTTACGGTGCTTTTCCTCTTGTTCCTCATCTACAAAGTAAATGGACCCCTCAGAACAGGCCTGTGAACCTCTCACTTAGGCAGAGAATCAGATGTTATAGTTCAGTATTGAAAGGGTTTCCAGCTTGTTTCTTTCACAATCATAGAACCACCACAGTAAAGAAGGGGACCATTTGGCACATTGAGCCTGTACCGGCAACATTCCCACCTAGGCCCTGTCACCAAAACCACCTCCTGTTAATCTCCTGATGCTATTGTGGTTTTGCCTCATTGACCACCTGGGAGACCCACATGCTGTCAGTTAAGGCCAGAATCTAGAGTTAAATCCTCAAGTCAGTAGTCTTTTTATATAATTAAATTGCAGATTCACAGTATCCTTTACAACATGTCCCAGCTGATTGCAGAAATCAGTGTGTTCCTGCTGCCTCCTAGTCATGCCAGCACCCCCGTGGCTCCCAACTCATGGCATTCCTACCAATGGGTATTCAAGATTGTCAGTGGTCAGGGAAGCCAAGAAAAATCATTTCCCGAGTTGACTAAAGACCTGTTTTTCTACATGTAGTCGAATGTTTAAACATAGAGGACATAGCTTTAAATTGAGAGGTGATAATTATAGGACGGATGTCAGAGGTAGGTTCTTTACTCAGAAGGTTGTAAGGGCATGAAATGCCCTGCCTGAAGCAGTTGTGGACTTGTCAACTTTAAGGGCGTTCAAACGGTCAGTGGATAGGCGGATGGATAACATTGGAATAGTTTAGGTTAAAGGGTCATTAGATTGGTTGCACTGGTCGGCGCAACATCGAGGGCCGAAGGGCCTCTACTGCGCTGTAATGTTTTATGTTCTATGTTCTAATCTTGTTAAGACTTTCCTTATTCCTTATTATTATTTGGAAATAAGTTTTGCGTCTTTACTTGAACATGCACTCAGATATCAAAGATACCATTCATTGTGAGGTCACGGCAATGATTAAATTTCAGATCCTGTTGATGACTAAAGCCAGCACTCGGCAAAACCACAGATCTATTTCTGGATAGATCTAATGTTCAGGAAAAGCACCATCAGTAAATGAAAGTAATACTATTTTGACCATGCATTTTTTTTAAAGGATTTCTTATTCCAATGGTAATGAAGGTTCTCCCCAAGCCAGACAAACCGTTGAAGTTAAACATATGTCCTGGGCTATCCTTAAGTGATCACTTCAAGCTGTAATGTTTCAAGAGCTGTCTAAGTGGCAGCTGTACAAATACCGGGGCTGAAATTTTATCATTGTTTTGCCTAGTTGTCAACTCAAGTGGGGAAGAAGTGTGTAGCCCGCTAACTCCATTGTTGGCTATTTCCACCTTATCTTTGACATTACATTTAGCTAGTTTATATTTTGAAATGACAAACTTAGATGCATATGTCAAAGAGACAAACACAAATGTTAAATTTTGCAAGTAAATTCACTATTTTACATAGTAATGCATAGATATTATAACATTGAAGTAGGTCACATGGCCCAGCTAGCCCATTTGGCTTTTATCTGACAAATAGGTGATAAGGTGGCACCGTGGTAAGCACTGCTGCCTCACAGATCCAGGGAAGCGGGTTCAATGGGTAACTGTGTGGAGTTCTCCCTGTTTCTACATGGGTTTCTTCCGGATGTGCAGGTTTCCTCCCACAGTCCAAAGATGTGGAGGTTAGGTGGACAGACCGTGCTAAGTTGCCCCTTAATGTCCCAAGATGTGAGGATGAGGTGGATTAGCCATGGGAAATGTTTTCTGGATAGAGTGGGGAAAAGGGCTCTGTCAGAGAGTCAGTACAATTTCGCTGGGCAGAATGGCCTCTCCTGCACCGTAGGGATTCTGTTATGAAATAGTTTAATCACATTCTGTTTCTCCTAACCCTTGAGCCGTTTTCTTTTATTTGCCATCAGTAATATAAAATTGCTTTCTGGGTAGTTGATCCTAAAAGCAAATACAGATTTTTAAAAGGTCAAGAATAAATGTTTATGATTTTTGTGTAGATCTGTTCATTTCTCCAAATCATTTTGGATTTTTTTCTACTCATCGGTTGTTTTTCTTTTCCCTTTTCTATATTTTTGGAAGGCATTGACTTCTTGCTGAGATATTTCCTTGGTTGCTAGTTTTCCAGTTAATTGGAATTATTTATATGCTTAAACCTTGAGTCAGGAGTGCTAACATCAAACAGGGGAGCCCAGAGTAGCCACAGCTGACACCAGCTAACTCTGCGTGCATCACTGCATCTCTGCGCTTGAGCCTGGGATCTTCCTTGTCTTTTATGTTTCCGACATTACAACAGTGACTGCATTTCAAAAACATATTGCATCCAGTGATCGTGAAAAGCATAAGTGAATGCAAGTCTTTCTTGCACAGTGATTAGCACTGCTGCCTCATTGTGCCAGGGACCCGGATTTGATTCTGGCTTTGAGTGACTGTGCGGAGTTTGCACATTCTCCCCGTATCTGCGTAGGTTTCCTCTAGCTGCTCCGGTTTCTTCCGCATTCCAAAGATGCGCAGGTTAGGTGGATTGATTCTTGATTTGATTTGATTTATTATTGTCACATGTATTAGTATACAGTGTAAAGTATTGTTTCTTGCATGCTATACAGATAAAGCGTACTGTTCATAGAGAAGGAAAGGAGAGAGTGCAGAATACACTGATATGTCTTTTCTTTCATTCTAGTCTTCAGGATAATTAAAAATCTCTTTTAGGCTGCCTAGACTTCATTGGCTTTCAATTCAAGCAAGCTGTGGTATCGATAAATAATAATCATGCAATTGGACCGAGGCAGTGGAGGTTGAGATGTAGTTTGGATTGAGACACAACCCACAATATAGTGTGGAGAAAGGTCAACTTAGTGCGCAGTCCATGCTAAATTGTCCTTAGTGACCAAAAGTTGATTGGCCATGTTTAATTGCCCCTTAGTATCAGCAGGATTAGCAGGATAAATATGTGGTGTTATGAGGACATGGCCTGGGTGAGATTGTTGTCAGTGCAGACTTGATGGGCCAAATGGCCTCCTTCTGCACTGTAGGATTTTGTGACTGAGCCACTCACCAATTAAGCTTGTCTATCAGTTGAAATAGTTGTGGGAAAATACAGTGTAAGTTCAAAATTAGCAATGTGGTTGATCCTGAACTGTTATTTGAAATGCCACGCCAAGCCACTCAGTTCAAAGGCAATTAGCGATGGGCAACAAATGCTGGCCTTGCTAACAATGCCCACATCCCCTGAAATAATTGTTTAAAGAAATTCATAAGTTAATGTGGGTACAGATTTTAACTGAGGAACCATATCTTATGCTGTCTAGTCTTGAAGACATTTTAATGTAATGGCTGTGCTGTGATAGATGACTGTGTCACCTGCTAAAATGTGTATCACCATCAGGGGTCTACTTTTTTCAAAAGCTCAACTATTGCCAAAGATATACGATTAACATCTTTTTATTTATTTCTGTTTTTCTTTTTTATTTGTTCTTAAAACAGTAGCTGCCAATGGCGTCATCACAGGCTCTGGGGAGTAGCTGAGCCACATAAGTGAGAGCAAGTTGAATCAATATGCACAGTTGAAGCTGCAACATGCTGTGTTTATGACTGTATCTCTACTGATGTGCAGCTTCTAAACACTGTCTTAGTAACTCTTCCCGGTACCCTTGGAGCAGAATTCTGGATTCCTGTTCAGAGGTTCAAATACCAGCTCGCATTTAGTAATTCACCTGCCCTCCATAGAAAAGATGGATGTTTGTTAGGTTGGCTGAGTTGAGCTGTCTTAGCCAAACTCTCTATTTTCGAACTGTGGCAACAGAGGGGATGGGAGTGAGGAAGAAAACAGCAGGGTGACTCCACCCATTTAATAAACAGTCCTCCTGTTTGACTAATGTGAAACAGCTAGGTGGAAAAATTCACAGTCCAAAACCTTGCACCCTCATAATTGAAGAGGATAGATTGAAACGAGAAAAAGTGGAGAAATATAACTTAAAAAAAAATCATGCATCCATAATTTGCAGATCATTTCAAAGCTCTGATGATCAAACATAACAGAGTGGTCACACAAGCCATGACAGGAAGGATTGGAAAATATTAATAATTAAATATGTCTTTTCTTTCATTCTAGTCTTCAGGATAATTAAAAATCTCTTTTAGGCTGCCTAGACTTCATTGGCTTTCAATTCAAACAAGCTGTGGTCTCGATAAATAATAATCATGCAATGGACCGAGGCAGTGGAGGTTGAGATGTAGTTTGGATTGAGACACAACCCACAATATAGAGCTAACCTACGGAATTCTAAAAGTGGCTCATATAAACTTGGTCTCATGTTGAAATGATATGAAGGTTTTCCAGTCAGATTCCTGGGATAGCAGGATTGTCATATGAGGAGAGACTAAATTGGTTAGGATTATATTCACTGGAGTTTAGACGAGCAAGAGGGGATCTCGCAGAAACTTATAAAATCCTAGCAGGGTAGATTCAGAAAGAATATCCCAATGGTGGGGGAGTCCAGAACTAGGGGTCATAGTTTGGAGGATAAGGAGTAAACCTTTTAGCACTGAGGTGAGGAGAAATTTCTCCACAGAGAGGGTGGTGAATGTGTGGAATTGACTACCACAGAAAGTTGAGGCCAAAATGTTATGTAATTTCAAGAAAAAAGATTAGATGTAGCTCTTGAGGCTAGAGAGATCAAGGGATGTGGGATGAAGGTAGGATCAGAATATTGAATTTGATGATCAACCATGATCAAAATGAATGGCGGAGCAGGCTCGAAGGGCCAAATGGCTTATTACTCTCTCCCTAGTTCCTATGTTTCCATGAGATGATGTCTGGACTACCTGGTGGGTTCCAAAGCAAACTTAAAACATAAATATCCAAATTAATTTTCCTGCTGTTCTCAATGCACCAAAATACCTCTGTTAGCTGCAGCCGAGATGGTGATTATTCTTGAAGTTTTGTACAAAGTCTTACGCAAATTCGACACAAGAATGCCTACACATTGCTGCCTGGAATGAATTAATGTTTTAGAAGGTACTGTTTTTAGGTACTCGGGAGACTTAAATGCCTCAGACATGAGAGTGCAGCACATTATATAGATACTATTTTGCAACTTAACCATTTCACAGTAGCCCCAGACCAAAGCAATAAGGAATGCCAAAATGCTTTCTTTTCTTCCGACTTTAGTTAAATTGTTTGATATTTTGAATAACTAATTTTATAATTGATGTTTGCAATCTCCCATCACTTAAAGTTTATTTATTAGTATCGCAAGTAAGGCTTACATTAACACTGCAATGGAATTACTGTGAAAATCTCCCAGTCACCACACTCTGGCACCTGTTCGGGTACACTGAGGGAGAATTTAGTATAGCTAATGTACCTAACCAACATGTCTTTCAGCCTGTGGGAGGAGGAAGCCGGAGCACCTATAGGAAATCCATACAGACATGGGGAGAACGTGAAGACTCCACACAGACAATGACTCAAACTAGTGGATTGAACCTGGGTTCCTGACACTATGAAGCAGCAGTGCTAACCACTGTGCCATCGTGCTACTCGCTTCCCTAAGAATCAGTTACATTTCTGAAATTAAAATGCAGCAAAGCTGAATGAAAAATTCAGAAATTTGTGAAATTTGCTTCCTAAATAGTCTACTCTGAATCCTCAGACTGTGACCCCTGGTTCTGGACTCCCCCCACCATCGGGAACATTCTCCCTGCATCTATCCAGTCTAATCTTGTTAGAATTTTATTTTAAGTCTCTGAGATCCCCCTCATTTGTCTGAATTACAGTGAAAACAATCCTAACCCAGTCAATCTCTCCTCATACATCAGTCCCACCATCTCCAGAATCAGCCTGGTAAACTTTTGCTGCACCTCCTCAAGGGCAAGAACATCCTTCCTCAGAAAAGGAGACCAAAATTGCGCACAATATTATCATACAAATGTGACCTATATAAAAGTTATGTATCATTTAATTAATTGTGAATTTGGGATAGAATTTTCCCATCCCTGCTCACCAGCTGGTTGTGGGGGTGGGGGGCAGACTATGCAAACCTCTATGGACTTCAGGCAGGAATTTCTGGCCTTGGGGTGAATATGGTTGGAAAATCCCACCCTTTGAGTCTACTTAAATGTTGTGTAATGGTATATTTAAAATGAGATACTTCTCCAATTGGCAAAGCTTAGCTCCCATGCTGATACGTACAATAACTGCTTACTGATTTAATTAACTTCATAACTATTGCACGGCATTATTTCCCCAGTGTTGTTTTCTTTAAGAAGTAGGGAACTATAAAATGATTTGCAGCACTATCACCTCAATCTTAATGACTCAAGAGCGAGTCGGTACTGAACAGCCCTACGGTGTTGGAAAAGTAATGCCCTGCAAAGGTTCTGAATGAATTTGATATACTTTAATCGGATTATTAATACTATTCTTATTGTTACACAGAGGGGATTATTCTCATACAGCTGCGTTTCAAATTGAGCGTAACGATAGCAATTACACCAATACACCAGTTTATTTATTTGCAGGCACGCGGTTCAACATGTTTTATGTTCAATATTGGGATTTAACATTGGATATCTCACAGTGAGAATTATTCTCTGCTAACTACAAATAAGGGAATTTCAGCTAAGAATGTACGTGTTTCCTTTTGGTGAATTCATTCATCCACATCCCCATTTCATTCTATCAGTGCAAAAGGGAAATTGATTTTAAATTACCTTTCTAGTCTCTTATCTTCAGGTCAGCTCCTGACTGTTGTAATAGTGAACCTATTGCATGCATCACATTGTTGTGACCTGTTTCCAAAAAAATAAGGCAAGTTAAACCGTGAGAATCAGCAGTTCACGTTCTGCCGAGTCTGCCCCGTAATGAACTATCTGCGCAGGGTAGCAAGAGTATACCTGAAGTTTAATTTAGAGCATTAGGTACTTTTACATGGTGGAGGATACAACCACTTTCCACAAACACACTGTTCACATTTGGTGTCAGGCCCGAGAAGTGGAAGGGTAGGCATTGACTAACTGGAGGCTGGTTAAATATCCCAATTTCAATTTCATCAAGATCTCGACACACTACATTTAAGTTTATTTTATTGGTGTCACAAGTAGACTTACATTAACACTGCAATGAAGTTACTGTGAAAATCCCCAAGTCACCACACTCTGGTGCCTGTTTGGGTACACTGAGGGAGAATTTAGCACGGCCAATATGTCTAACCAGCACTTCTGTCAGAATGTGGGAGGAAACTGGAGTACTTGGAGGAAACCCACACAGATATGGGGCGAGTGTGCAGATCCACACAGCCAATGGCCCAAGGTGGGAGTGGAATCCAAGTCCCTGTGAGACAGCAGTGTTAACCACTGTTCCACCACACAGCAGTGCAGTGGGTTTGGCACAATGGAGGCACCAGGAATGCATCGTGCAGTATGACTGGATTTGGCACAGCTGCAATAAGAATGGGAATCAGTACACTTTGTTCAGTTTTTAAATTCGATTAGCATTTGAAACTCAACATGATGGACTGAAATATCCGTTTAGCGTCAACTCAGGCAGGAAAAGCGTTGTGAAGCCCGCCAGCTCCACTCCCAGTTTTTCCACACCGTATTTTTTGACGCTTGGTCAAATAAATCCTGGAGGTGAGTCTGTGGACTCTGGTGGGAAAGCCCATCCCACCAGCAACATTGACGTTCAAAAGATTCACCATTCCAAAATAAAATGAAGAAAAAGACCCCTCCTCATGAACACAGGACCCTCTCCCCACAGATGTGGGGAACACACCCAGCCACATACCACCTTCCAGCAATAACCCCTCCCGACCGGTGGCACAGTCGTTAGCACTGCTGGCTTACAGCACCAGGGACTTAGAACATAGAACACTACAGCACAAACAGGCCCTTTGGCCCACAAGACTTGTATTCGATTCTCAGCTTGGTCACTGTCTGAGCAGTCTGCACATTCTCCTCGTGTCTGTGTGGGTTTCCTCCGGGTGCTCCGGTTTCCTCCACAGTCTGAAAGACATGCTGGTTAGATACATTGAGCTGAATAGGTGCCGAAGTGTGGTGACTAAGGGATTATCGTAGTAACTCCGTTGCAGTGTTACTGTAAGCTTGCTTGTGACAATAATAAATAACTAAAAAAAAACTATTGAATTTACAGTGTGTTAGAACAAAAGTCAAATTTCTTTGCATTATACATTTTGTTCCCCAGGATGTATCAATGTATTTTTTCTTAGAAAGGACTTAGAAAAAACTTAGAAAGGGCAGCACGGTAGGACAGTGGTTAGCATTGCTGCCTCACAGCGCCAGGGACCCAGGTTCAATTCCGGCTTCAGGTGGCCGCCTCTGTGGAGATTGTATGTTCTCTCCGTGTCTGCGTGGTTTCCTCTGGGTGCTCCGGTTTCTCTTCACAGTCCAAACATTAGGTTTATTGGCCATGCTAATTTCCCCCTGCGTACTAATTAGGGTAAATATATTGGGTTATTGATATAGGGTTTGGGTGGGATTGTGGTTGATGCAGATTTGATGGGCCAAATGGCCTTCTTCGGCACTCTGGTTCTGATTATTTTTATTAAAAGGTTTATCTTCACTCTAGGTTTCTGAAAAACAATCTTTTCTTTTTGTTTATGGCTGTCACAGGAGCATTTCCAGCAGCGGCAATGTACGCACGTAAAGACCTGCTTCAGAGACCTGCGCACGTGGCGACCAAAACATTCCAGGCCTTGCGGATCTTTGTGAACAATGAGTTGAACGAGTTGTACAGGGGGCTTCAGACGGCTCACAAGTTCTTGAAACCCGGAGGCCGCTTGGTGGCGTTAACCTTTCATTCACTGGAAGACCGCATCGTAAAACGTTTCTTCCATGGCATTGACCTGTCTGAGAAACCAAATCAGAGTGCAAGGCAAAAGATTCGACAAGGACTGAGGAGACAGGATGAGGGTGAAGCATCTCACACTCAGCAGGGGAACCTCAATTGGTCAAACATTCAGAAGAAGGTATTGATACCTGAGACGCAGGAAGTTCAGGAAAATCCACGAGGACGTTCCGCAAAACTTAGAGCTGCCATAAAACTGTGACAGATGTGAAAATCAGTTTTGTAAGGGTTTTCTCAATGAATTCTATCAGTTGTGGGTCAATATGCAGGTGTTTCAATGAAACTATAAGTAGGCAAGAAGTCCGTTCTAATGGGCAAGTTCCATTGTCACTGAGAAAGAAACAATAAAAACTGGAGATGGAGATTTAGCTGTGGTATTTGAAAATGAATATCTCACATTTAAAATTGAGTGAAAAAGTGACGGATTGAAGTTTATTTATTAGTCACAAGTAAGGTTTACATTAGCACTGCAGTGAAGTTACAGTGAAATTCCCCTAGTCGCCATAATCCAGGTTTGTTTGAGTCAATGCATCTAACTAACACGACTCTCAGAATGTGGGAGGAAACTGGAGCACCTGGATGAAACCCACGCAGACATGGGGAGAACGTGTTCACACAGACAGAGACCCAAGCCAGGAATTGAACCTGAGTCTCTAGCTCTATAAAGCAGCAGCGCTAACCACTGTGCTACCATGTCACTCTCAGTGTTACTGTGCCAGCCTTGTACCCCCATGCTTATTCAGGGGTCTTCTGCTGTCTCGTTGGGATGGACAATCCAGAACAGATGTAAGCAGTGAGTTAAACATCAGGCTTAGACTTCAGGGACTTGAAATCAAATCTGCCCAAAGATGATTAGGTGACCCTTCTTTGTTCAAATTCCAGTTTCTAAGGGGCAGAGATTCATCGTAGACCAACCATTAATTTGACAGTAATTGATAATCCCACTTGTGAGCCATTGGGATGGCTGTGCAAGGTAGTTAGTAAACTATTATCACTGTGCACCACTGGAATGGGATGTTCTCGGCTGTAGACTAAGATACATTGCTGGGGCAGAGCAGAAGGATGTAGAGAGCTGCAGTCTTATGGGATATTGATACTGGCATCCAAAGAAAACCTGTTCCCTTTCTCTCAATAATGTCCTTAACCTTTTATCGGTGCGAAATTCACCAATAAAGCCATCAAGATGTGCAACATTCCAAGATTAAACTGTTCTTCAAAATGTGGTAAACTTTCGTATTTATGCAATTGATGTTGGTCCAGGGTGGCACCGTTGTTAACAATGCTTCCGCACAGCACCAACATCCCAGGTTCGATTCTGGCCGCAGGTGACTGTGTGGAGTTTGCACATTCTCCCAGTGTCTGCATGGGTTTCCTCTGGGTGTTCCGGTTTCCTCCCATATTCCAAAGATGTGTGGGTTAGGCGGATTGGCCATGCTAAATTGTCCCTTAGTGTCACTGGGATTATCATGAGTTATGGGAGTACGGTCAGGGGGGATTGCTGTCGGTGCAAACTCGATGGACCCAATGGCCTCCTTCTGCACTGTAGGATTCTATTTCGTGATCTATAAATTAGCGAAGAACAAAAGAAAGACATAGGGCCCTATTTTATCATTTTGATTCTAAGTATGGGCAGACTTGGAACTGGAAGTATTTCAGATCTGACTTTTAGACCCGTTCTCAGGCCCGCCTATGCATTCTGCTTGAAGAAGTAGCAATGATTCTGGATTGTGTTGCAGAAGCCTGTCGGTGGGGCTTAACACACCCAAAATCCTGCAGCTCCAATCGATGTCTCTATGCATGGAGGAAAAAAAGATAGAATAACATCGCTACCGGGCTGAAGAATGCCTCCTCTGGCTCTCACAGACACTACCCCACCCCCACAACATTGCTGACTCCCTTATCCCTCCGCCACCCAGACAAATCATGGGCCCCTCTCAGTTCTCCCCTGGATCTCAGGCAGAGTGGCAACGGACCTCCCCCCTTCTCCCCCACCAATCTCAAGCACAGTGGCAGCAGACCCCCCCCCCCCCCCCCCCCCCCCCCCCCCCCCCCCCCCACCACCACCACCACACCCCACCCCACTGATCTCAAGCAGAGAGCCGTCAGGTGCTTGGTACTTTCCCCCTCACTAACTGGAATTCCCGACTTGGACTTTTGTGAAGCATGTCTGTTTCGTGCCAGTTCTGGACGGACAAACGTGGTGGTAAAGAGGGACGTGCCAGTAGAATTGGTCGTACATGCAAATGCATTTAAACGCCCATCATATGCATTTTGGGCACTGTCCTGATGATGACAATTTTTGGGCCTTGGTAAAGGGTGAGCTGGTCCGGAGGCCGGCGTGGATTGCGCCATTCACCTCACGCCTGACTTTACCAAGTTTTTGTGCCCAAAAAGAATTGCAATGCACCGGTAAAATCAGGCCCAAAGTGTTACGCATTAGTGCAATCCCAGCAGCACACGGGGATGACTGAATACAAACAGACTGCTTTTGAGAAAATACCAATTAATTCAGAGGATTTCATAGGTTTGAAACATTTAAGATGTAAAATATATCTTAATAAGTACTGCTACCGTGGGTCAGCAATGATACTGCTGGGATTTATGTAAAATGGTGTGAATGTGCTATGGGACTTTTAGTCACAGATAACGGAACTGTTAGTTGTGAACATCTTTAGCACAAGACTAACAGAGTACTGATTCATCATCTTTTAAAGTTTATTTCGTGTCACAAGTAGGTTTATATTAATACTGCAATGAAGTTACTTCAAAAATCCCCTCGGTGCCACTCTCCAGCGCCTGTTTGGGTCCCACTGAGGGAGTATTTAGCATGGTCAATGCATCTAACCAGCATGTCTTTGTTCTCCTTCTATGAGTATTCTATGAATCATTAGTCTTTTGAACCGTGGGAGGAAACTGGAGCACCTAGAGGAGACCCACATAGACATGGGGAGAATGTGTTGACTCCACACAGACAGTGACTCAAGCTGGGAATTGAACCCAGGTCCCAGGTGCTGTGAAGCAGCAATGCTAACTACTGTGCCACTGTCCCATCCTGTATGCAATATATTGTGCTACTGCTATTAATCTCTCTTTTTTGCCCCATTTGGGATCTTCCAAGCCAACAGGATAGCAGAAGATCTTAGTATTGCTCCAGATCAATTATTAGTGCACATGCATAATGTAATGGACTCTTCCTACAATTTTACACTGAGTGAAGGAGATCCTAGCCTGTATTCAACATCTTCCAAAGGTAGTGCCACATTTCTCCCTTTCTTGAAACAAAATTTGAAGCTTATTTTATGTTTTATGTTCTGCAAGCTCCATGAATCAGTCCAGAGATCAGGGTAGCATGACACAAAAACAATGAAGGTAAGGGGGGGGGAGGTTCAGTGGAGATGGGCGGGGAGGTTTTTTACACAGAGGAAGGTGGGGGCCTGGAATGCACTACCAATGAGTTGGTTGAGACAGATATGTTAGCAACATTTAAGACTTATCTGAATAGTCACATGAACAGATGAGGATTAGTGGGGTACAAGTAATTGGTCCAGATAGGACAGTGTGATCAGCACAGGCTTAATGGGCCGAAGGGCCTGTTCCTGCGCTGTCCTGTCCTTTATTCTTTGAAATTATAATGGAGAACTTTAACTTTCACATCGACTGGGAGAATAAGTAGTCTCACAACACCAGGTTAAAGGGCACTCACCTGATGAAGAAGGGACACTCCGAAAGTTTATGCTCGCAAATAAACCCGTTGGACTTTAACCTGGTGTTGTAAGACTGCTCACTGTGCCTACCCCAGTCTAGTGCCAGTAACTCCACATCATAGACTGGAAGAAGCAGAGTTGCACAATAATTGAAACTAATATATTTCCAGAATGTTTTTAGAACAGTTTCTTGGAACAATCAGAACCAACAGGGGAATAGGTCAGAAATTAGTTAGCAGTTCAACGCGCAAGGAACATCTTACAAATAGCAACTATGTGATTGAGAGGGGAATGGGAAAGTTGCAAACAAAGATTTTAAACTTAAATAAGGCATACATCAATAGGATGAGAAATAAATTGACTGCGGTGAAGAGAACTGCTCTGTTAATGGGTAAACCTACAGCCAAACAGTGGGAAGTATTCAAAGAAATGCGTCATACAAAACACGACTAGTACATGCGCCTAAAAGCCCAATTTATATAGCTAAGCACCTGTGGTCAACAAATGAGGGAAGAGACAGTGTCAAACTAAAAGAAGGAAAAAAACAATATAATTGCAAGAGAAATCCAGAGGACAAGGAGATATTAAAAAAAAACAGCGAAGGAAGAAAAAGGAGAATAGTAACTGCAAAGAAGGAATATTAGGAAACAACTTGCAAATGATATTGAAGCTAGCAGCAACAAATTTTCTTAAATACATTGAGAAATATTGTAATAATACAGATTGTGGGCTCATCAAAGACGTGCAATGGAACTATATTAGACAATAAAACAATGGCAGAATTATTAAATCAATGTTTGTTTCCACCTTGAAAATTGTGGATCAAATACAAGGGAACCAAAAAGTTAATCAATTAGAAACATGAGGTACAGCTCAGGGCACTAAAAGAAATATGAAAAAATCAACAGAGGCATTAATTTACTAATCTTGAGAAATTTAGAATCAGAATCAGTACAGAGCAGAAAAACACCATTCAACCCATCGAGTCTGCACCAACTCTCCAAAAGAGCATCCCATCAAGACCCTTTTCCTGTACCCCCATATATTTTCCCCACTAATCCCCCTAATCTACATATCTTCGGATACTGAGGGTCAATTAAGCATGGTCAATCCATCTATGCTGCGCACTTTTGCACAGTGGGAGAAAACTAGAGCACCCAGAGGAAACACAGACAGATGCAGAGAATGTGCAAACTCCACACAGACAGTCAGCCAAGGCTAAAATCAAACTTGGATCCCTTGCGCTGTGCGGTAGCAGTGCCAACCACTGTACACCATGTCACTCTTAAATTTTGACCTTCTGCCATGGTGGGATTTGAACCCTGGTCCCCAGAGCTCTACCTTGCATCTCTGAATTCTTAGCCTGTGACAATTTGGCCTTGTGGATCCAGAACTGGCTTGCCTGCAGAAGGCAAAGGGTGGTTGTGGAAGGCTCTTTTTCTGCATGGAGGTCGGTCACCAGTGGAATGCCCCAGGGATCTGTTCTAGGACCCTTGCTGTTTGTCATTTTCATAAATGTCCTGGATTAGGAAGTGGAGGGATGAGTGAGTAAGTTCGCCGATGACGCGAAGGTCGGTGGTGTTGTGGATGGTCTGGAGGGATGTCAGAAGTTGCAGCATGACATCGACAGGATGCAAGACTGGGCGGAGAAGTGGCAGATGGACTTCAACGTGGATAAATGTGTTGTGGTCCATTTTGACAGATCCAACGGGATGAATGAGTACACTATCAAAGGTAGGAGTCTTAGCTGTGTGGAAGAGCAGAGGGATCTTGGGGTCCGGGTCCATAAGACTCTCAAATCGGCCTCCCAGGTGGAAGATGTGGTTAAGAAAGCTTACGGTGTACTGGCCTTCATTCATCGAGGGATTGAGTTCAGGAGTCAGGAGGTAATGCTGCAGCTTTATAGGACCCTTGTCAGACCACACTTGGAGTACTGTGCGCAGTTCTGGTCGCCTCACTATAGGAAGGACGTGGAAGCTATTGAAAGGGTGCAGAGGGGATTTACAAGGATGTTGCCTGGATTGGGAGGCATGCCTTATGAAGACAGGTTGAGGGAGCTGGGACTGTTCTCCCTGGAGAGACGAAGGTTGAGAGGCGACCTGATAGAGGTTTACAAGATGTTGAGAGGAATAGATAGGGTGGACTCTCAGAGACTATTTCCCCGGGCTGAAATGGTTGCGACGAGAGGGCACAGATTTAAGGTGCAGGGAAGCAAGTACAGAGGGGATGCTAGGGGAAAGTTTTTCACTCAGAGGGTGGTGAGTGAATGGAATCGGCTGCCGTCGGTGGTGGTCGAGGCGAACTCGCTGGGGTCTTTTAAAAGACTTCTGGATGAGTATATGGGATCCAATGGGATTGGGGGTTATAGATAGGTCTATGGCTGGGTAGGTTTTGATGTGTTCGGCACAACTTGTGGGCTGAAGGGCCTGTTTGTGCTGTAGTGTTCTATGTTCTATGTTCTAATACCACTACTCCAATTGTAAAGGGACAACTTGTAAAGTTGTATCTTTAGATTTGGAATTAGAAAACAGAAGCTCTGCTATTAAAAAGGGGAGGTTTGGAGAAAACTGGACACTATAAACCCATTATTTTAACATTAGATGTGGGGATCTATCATAAGGATTTAGTGTGACTGGCCACTAGGACAAGTGTGAGCTCATCAAAGAGAGGATAGATCAGTGAAGCGTAGCTTATGCCCAGCTCATTCAGTTGAATATAGGAGAATTGCGATCATGATGGATGTTGGAGTGTCCATAGAGTTTCTCTACATTGACTTCTGGAAGGCATTTAATAGTCCACACAATAGAATATGAGCAAAAACGAAAGCCTGTGTAAGTGGAGGTAACCTTGCGAAGTGGATTGGTAATTGGTTGTAGGTAACTAAAAGCAGGGACAAATGTACTCTGGTGGAATGCAATAAGTTATGTGCTGGTGTTTCACCTTTGCACAATTTACATCAATGGCTTGGAGAAGGTTTAAAGTTCTGTATTGAATTCTTTACATGGTTCATTAAGGCATTGATACTTACGCAAATTGAAGCAAGAAGTTACAAAGAGACATATTCATATTGAGTCAGCAAAATGGGAGTAAGCAGGGCTGGATTTTTCCAGCCACACTCGCCCAAAACCAGAAAATCCCATTCGATGTCAACAGACCTTTCCATGGCCTGCCCTTCACCCGTTCCAATTCCTGGGAAGATCTGCCCCATCCAGTTCAAAGTGCAAAACTATGAGCACATTGAGAAAAAGGCAGAGCAGCCATGGTGGAACAGGTTTGAGGGGCTGAATAGGCTGCTGATGTTTTCTGTGCTGTCCTGAAAATGTAAAACTCCACAGATATTCGTAGATAGAATCATTGAATCCCTACAGTGCAGAAGGAGGCCATTTGGCCCATTGAGCCTGCACCAACAACAATGCCATCCAGGCTTTATCCTCATAACCCCACCTATTTACCCTGCTAATCCCCCTGTCACTGAGGGGCAATTTAACATGGCCAATCCACCTAACCCGCATATCTTTGAACTGTAAGAGGAAGCCGGAGCATCCGGAGGAAACACAGGGAGAACATGCAAACTCCATACAGGCAATCACCCAAGACTGGCATTGAATCCGGATCCCTGGCACTATGAGGCAGCAGTGCTGAAATATTTTTAAAGCTTCTGTATTAAGGTCGCAAGTAGCCTTACATCAGTATTGCAATGAAGTTACTGTGAAAATCCCCTACACTCTGGCATCTGTTCGGGTACACTGAGGGAGAATTTAGCATAGCCAATGCACCTAACCAACACATCTTTGGTCTTATAACACCCAGGTTAAAGTCCAATAGGTTTATTTGGTAGCACGAGGCTTTTGGAGTGCCACTCTTTAATCAGGTGAGTGCCTGATGAAGGAGCTGTGCTCCAAAAGCTCATGCTACCAAAAAGACCTGTTGGACTTTAACCTCATGTCGTGAGACTACTCATTGTGCCTACCCCAGTCCAATGCTGACAACTCTACATTTTTAGGCTGTGGGAGGAAACCGGAGCACCCGGAGGAAACCCACGCAGATATGGGGAGAACATGCAGATTCCCCACAGTGACCCAAGCTGGGAATCGAACCTGGGTCTCTAGTGTTGTGAGGCAGCAGTGCCAACCACACTGCTCGATTCTAAACTCTTTGGTTTCATTTATCTTCATTTACAATCCTAACATGTTCCTTGACAACTCTGCACCAAAATAAACAAGGTCATGTTAAACTTTGAACATCTTATGAATTTAATATCTTTATATTTTCAACCTTCTATTTTGTCATGACCAGAAATTTTGGACAAGACCAGCCTTGCAGGTCTGGATGAATGCAGAGATCTAGATGATTTTTCAGTTTTTAGAAGAATAATCCAATTTATCAAGCTTCAAAATTATTGAAGTGCAATTTAGGCACCAAATTTAATTCCCGGCTTGGGTCACTGTGCGGAGTCTGCACATTCTCCCCGTGTCTGTGTGGGTTTTTTCCAAATGCTCCAGTTTCAACCAACAGTTCAAAAAATGTGCGGGACAGATTGATTGGCCGTGGTAAATTGCCACTTTGTGTCGGGGGACTAGCTAGGGTTACGGGAACAGGCCTGGCTGGGATTCGATGGGCCGAATGGCCTCCTTCTGCGCTGTGGTACTCTAAGATTCGAAAAAAATGATGTGATCTAAGGTGTAAAGGTAGCTCGCCTTTATCCCGAAATGGAGAAGTTGTTTAGTGCCCGACAGTGTTCTTGTTTTAGCATTTACAGTCAGGCTTCTGTGCATCAAATATTTCATTTGGTTTGCTCCTTCATCAGCCACTGGCTGATTCCTAATCCATTAGCTAATTGGATTAGGAATTGGCTGGCAGATAGAAGACAGAGGGTGGTGGTTGATGGGAGATATTCATCGTGGAGTTCGGTGACGAGTGGTGTGCCTCAGGGGTCTGTTTTGGGGCCCCTGCTGTTTGTAATTTTTATAAATGATCTGGATGAGGGTATTGAGGGATGGATCAGTAAATTTGCAGATGATACTAAAGTTGGTGGTGTGGTAGATAGTGAAGAGGGGTGTTTTAGTTTACAGAGTGACTTGGACAAGTTGCAGAGCTGGGCCGAGAGGTGGCAAATGGAGTTTAATGTGGAAAAGTGTGAGGTAATGCACTTTGGCAGGAACAATAAATGTGTAGAGTATAGGGCTAATGGTAGGGCTCTTAATAGTGTTGAGGAACAGAAGGATCTTGGTGTATGTGTCAATAGATCCCTGAAAGTAGGCAGTCAAGTGGATAAAGTTGTTAAGAAGGCATATGGAGTCTTAGCTTTTATTGGTAGGGGGATTGAATTTAGGAGCCGCAGCATCATGTTGCAACTGTACAAAACTCTAGTGCGGCCGCACTTGGAGTATTGTGTGCAGTTCTGGTCCCCACATTATAAGAAAGATGTGGAGGCATTGGAGAGGGTACAGAGGAGGTTTACCAGGATGTTGCCTGGTATGGAGGGCAGGTCCTATGAAGAGAGGTTGAAGGATTTGAGGTTGTTTTCGTTAGAAAGGAGGCGGCTAAGAGGGGATCTTATTGAAGCATATAAGATGATTAGAGGTTTAGATAGGGTGGACAGTGATAGCCTTTTTCCTAGGATGGAGAAAGCTAGCACGAGGGGACACAGCTTTAAATTAAGGGGTATGAGTTATAGGACGGATATCAGAGGTAGGTTCTTTACTCAAAGAGTGATTAGGGAGTGGAATGCCCTGCCTGCAGCTGTTGTAGATGCGCCAAGTTTGGTGGCGTTTAAGAGGTTAATTGATAAGTATATGGAAGAGAAGGGAATGGTTTAGTTTGGAGGGGCATTGCTTTTTATTTTGGTCGGCACAACATCGAAGGCCGAAGGGCCTGTTCTGTGCTGTATTGTTCTATGTTCTATGTTCTACTACTAATGAAGGAATACAAAGGACATTTTAACTTCTTTTGGCCACGAAGAAGTAATTCCAAAGCTAGCCCCAAACATAATTAAAGTCAGTCGAATCACAAAGTGCTTTTTTTTTTGCAGCTAAATATTAAGAATGTACAAAATGTCTGTGTGTCAAGTTTGTCTTTAACTTTGTTCACATTCTGTTTGATGTAGATGGAACTGAACAGGAAAGAGCGTGGTACTGGATATTGATTCATGAGTCATCTGCTCTCAGTGCCTGCATACTGAATACCAATCAATAAGGTTATATATACCTTACCAGGTGGAAATAAAGTAACCCATTTTTAAACATCTTAGACTGACTTCCTTTACATTACCTCTCGAGCCTGATCTGGAGAGTTTTAGGTAGGAGGGGAGATTGGATAAACTCGGAAAGACAAAGGTTGAGGGGAGACCTGACAGAGGTCTACAAAATTATGGGAGGCGTAGACAGAGTGGATAACCAGAGATTTTTCCCAGGGTGGAAAAGTCAACGACAAGAGGGATCAGAGGGGGAAAGTTTGGAGAAGGCTTTTCATACAGAGAGTGGTGGGTCCTGGAACAGATTGCCAGTGGAAGGGATGGAATCTGGCAGATTATCAACGTTCAAAACGTATTGTGATAGATAGATTTGGGGCGGTACGGTGGCACAGTGGTTAGCATTGCTCATCACAGTGCCTGGGATCCAGATTCAATCCTGGCCTGGGTCGCTGACTGTGAGGAGTTTGCATATTCTCCCCATGTCTGCTTGGGTTTCCTCCAGGTGCTCCGGTTTCCTCCAAAGATGTATGGTTGACTGGCCATGCTAAAGCTGACCCTGGCATCAGGGTATTAGCGGGATAAATATGTGGGGTTACAGGAATAGGGTCTGGGTGGGATTGTGGTTGATGCATGCTTGATGGGCCAAATGACCTCCTTCTGCACTGTAGAGATTCCATGATTCTAATGTCTGAATGGGAGAATAGAGGAATAGAAACTGTGTATGGGTGTAAGCTTATTTACGGACCTGTTCCTGTGCTGCATTGTTCTTTGAGTTGGGATTATGCAGTCACTAATACCTTACCCCTCATGTCACTGGAAATGAGCAAGTTGATTTTTTTTCGAACAGATTGTCCAGGCTGCTAAATGCCTCCAGGTGAAATATTGCTTGTGTCTTTCTTTGGGAGCCTGAGGAAAGATACAAGCTTTGCAAGACGTTGCATCCGCACATTGCAATGGTAAGGTAATATGGTAATTGCACATTGCATAGGCCTTTTTCTGATGGGTGTAAATTTTCAGGTATAAACACAGAGCTGAATTTTCCTGTAAACGATGGGAAGCTGGTACAAGAACCATTTGTTGGCCCTGAGCCCATGCCTCTTGGCATCACCAGCACTAGCGCTGGTTTTCTAATACGCTGTCTTCCAGTTTGAAATACAAATAGGGCTGACAGACAGGACATGAGTAGTGGAAGGCCAGTCAGGGATCCTGATGAGCTAGCTCGGTGTTAGCTCCTGGGATAGGTGAGTGCTGCTGAGACAGAGGGAAACCCTGGGCGCCACCTCAAAATGGAGGCATTTATGAAAGATTGCAGACAGCATGTTGAAAAAGAAGACCCCTAACAAACTGAATCAATGCAGAGTGTGTAACACCAGAGAACTTACCATCTTCAGCCTTTGGGGATTGTTGATAGAAACATCTGCAGCAACCTGTGACTGCCTTCCAACCTACTGCTGTGAAACCACTTCTGAAACATGGCCGGCCTCTGGATGCAGTGGGGAGGTCAGTGCAATGCCAATAAACTTGCCTGTCTCTCTGATAATGGCTTGTAGTCAAGCGTTTTGATTGCTTGTCTATCTCTGGAGACCATATTACTGTTTCCTATGAGGAGTTTGTCTTGTGAAAGGCGACTGAGCAGTTGAGGCCTATACTCTGTAGAGTTTAGAAGAATAAGAGGAGATCTCATTGAGGTGTTCATGATGATAAAAGGTATTAGTGAAGTAAATATACAACAGATGCTTCCTCTTTTGAGCCAATCTAGAACAAGAGGACATAGTTTTAGAATAAGGGGTAGTATATTTAAAACATAGAGGAGAAACTACTTCTCCAAAGAGGTAGAGAATAGATGGATTTCACTGCCCCAGAATGTGGTGGCTGCTGGAACACTGAGTAAGTTTAAGGAGGAGATAGATTTTTTTTTAATCAGTAATGGATTGAAGGGCTGGAGGGAACGGGCAGGAAGGTGGAGTTGAGGCTGAGACCAGATCAGCCATGATAATATTGAGTGGCAAGGTCTTTAAGTCTTGGCGTCACTGGAAAAGTTTCCATAAATTTTTACAATGCTAAGATTATCTAAAATAAAGTTTTTACAATCCGTAATTTAAAATTATACATTCATCTTACGTTGTACTTTTCAAAAGCACCATCAAAAGTCTGGTGTTTGAGACATCAGTTTAACAACATCATAACTTGGGATGCTGACTGTTAACATGTCACATTTATAAGAGAAAAAAAATTGTGATTGGCTGCATGAATCACTTTTTCTGTTGAGCTACCAATCCAATATCTGTGCATGAATCAAACACACTTCTGTAAAATCATTGAGTAGCAATCCTGAATAAACTGGGAAAGGAAGAGTGATTTTGTGTCTAAATAGCATCTTTCACAATCACGGGATGTCTCAATGCTCTTCAGCCAATCCAGTATTTTCCAGGCATAGTCACTGCAGGCAGTTACAACCTGTAATGTGATATTAAATACTGGCAAACTTTCCTACTCTTCTGTTAGTGACCAAAGTCTTTACTGCCCATCTGAAGGGTTCAGTGGGGTCTTAGGCTAACATCTCATCCGAAGTATGGCACCTCTGAGACTGCCGTACTCCCTCAGTGCTGCACTGAAATGTCACAGAAGGTTGTGGATCAAGTTCTGGAGTAGCTCAGATGTGAGGAAACCTCGCTGAAGCTTCTCACCTTCATCTGACTTCACCCATTATACTTGAGGTTGCTACAATGCTGACTGATCACCCCTCTCTACCTCCTCCAGTTATTCCCTCGTTCTTTTCCAATTCTGCAATGTTTACATCTCTCACCTCCACGTCTAGTCTTAGCTATCCCTACTCTCCATTTTCCTGGCTTTCCCAACTCCACCATTCGCCTCGTCACATTTCCTCTTTCTCTCTGCAACAATGACCATTTCAATCTTTCCTTGGCTGCTTCAATGTTCCCACAATCTTCACCAAGCCCAGGTGAGTTTGTTCCTGATTTTAGCTTTCCTCACTATTCCACATTCCCCTCAGCATCCTCATCATATCCTCGGCAGATTAGGGCTCTTGAGTTACATCGGATAGTCTTTAATTCAGAGTTGAGCACCATGGTTCTTTCTTATGAGGTAGGCTCCTTTCCTCTTGATGTTGCCCAAGGTTCTGCAGCCTATAGCAAGGCCAGCCTCATAACTGTCCACCAGATTCCAGCTTTCAGCTTTAGTGATACAATTCTGTCAATGTTGGCTAGACTAACATTTAGTGTCCACTCCTAGTTGCCCTTGAGAAGGTGATGGAGTGCTGCCTTCTTGAACCACTGATGTTCCTGTAGTATAGATACACCCTCAGTGCTGTTAGGGACAAAGTTATAGGATTTTGACCCAGCGGCAATGAAGGAACGGCTGATATATTTCCGTGTCAGGGTGGTGGATTACTTAAGAGGGGAACCTCCATGTGGTGATTTCTGCTGCTCTTGTTTGTCTAGATGGTGATGGCCATGGGTTTAGAAAGTGCTGCCTAATGAACCTTGGTGAGTTCCTGCAGTGCGTCTTGTTGATGATACACACGCCTGTCACTGTTTATTTGTGGAGGAGGGATTGCAAATTCCTGGAATGAGTAGCAAACAAGTGTAGTAGTCAATAAATAGGTGTCAGGGCCAGGGAGATGGTGTCTGCTGTGGACTTGTTGCAGTGGTCAACAAACTGTAGTGGATCCAGGTAGTCCAGGAGGCTGGAATTGATTTGTGCCTTGACTAGTCTTTTGAAGCACTTCATAATGATGGCTGTCAGAGTCACCAGACAATAGTTAGTAAGGCATACTTCATGGTTTTTCTTAGATATCAGGATGATGGTCATCTTGTTGAAGCAGATAGATACCTCAGATTGTTGTAAAGAGAGGTTGAAGATACCTTTGAATATTCCCACCAGCTGATCCACGCAGGATCTGAATGCACATCCAGGTACCCTATCCAGGCCAGTCGCTTTCTGTGGGTTGACCTTTGAGGAAGCTGCTCTGAAGTCTGCAATGGTGGCCCTAGATACAGGTTCACCCACGCTTCCAGGGTGAAGGGCATGCTCTCGCTGACCTCTTGTTCAAAATGGGCATAGAATGCATAGGGTGCGTTCAGGAGAGGTGCATCAGAGTTGATGATTTTACATGCCTTCATCTTGTAGCCTGTTATGTCTTGCAGATCTTGCCATTGGTGACGGGGGTTGGTGTGGCTAGCCTGGCACTCTAGCTTGGTCCAGTATCGTCTTTTGGCATCTTTGATAGATCTCTTTAGATCGTATCTGACTTTTTGTATCGGTCAGTGTTGCTTGACTTGAACGCCTCAGACCGGGACTTCAACAAGCAGTGCATATCCCCATTCATCCGTGGTTTCCAGTTGGGGAACACACAGATTTGCTTCTTTGGCACACAATATTCTACACTCTTACTAATGAAGTCAATTACTGTAGTGGCATATTTGTTCAAGCTGGTCACAGAGTTTTTAAATACTGACCAGTCCACTGACTCCAAGCAGCCCTGTATCATCTGATTCCTCAGACCAACATTGCATGACCCTCTTCCATTTCAGTTTGAATAGATGGACTGTGACCATTCAATCCCCTTCCCGGTAAGTCATTGTCATTGCCAATTGGACTGACCCTCGGTTCAAAGGTGACATCAATTCAGGTTCACAGGTTCCTGTTGCGAGTTATCATGTGGCTGAACAGGCTGATTCCAAAGCTACAGATTTCTAAGTATGTGCGGCAGGATGCCCTAGGTTAACATGGACTCTGGGTGCTGGATTTGCTGCCTCTTCTTCTCCTCTCCATCTCCTCTCTACCTCATCATTAAGAAGTTATGATTCACAGTGTGATACAGCCCGATGTGCCCAGTCTGAATGATTGACAGACGTTCCTCCCATTCGTTAATGTCATTGTTGCCCCTTTGCAAGGTGAGTTTCAGAGTATCTTTGAAGTGCTCTCTTTGTCCTGATGTGGAATGATGGGTATTTGAGAGTTGAGTAAAGATTATTTATTAGTGTCCCAAGTAGGTTTACATTAACACTGCAATGAAGTTACTGTGATAATCTCCCAATCGCTATACTCTGGCGCCTGTTCAGGTACATTGAGGGAGAATTTAGCATGGCCAATGCACCCAACCAGCATGCCTTTCCGACAGTGGGAGGAAACCCACGCAGACATGGGGAGAATGCGCACAGACAATGACCCAAGCTGGGAATTGAGCCCAGATCCCTGGCATTGTAAGGCAGCAGTGCTAACCACTGTGCCACTGTGCCGTGCCTGGAGCGGGGAATGCTTTGCGGCCACATGGACGCAGTGTCCGGTCCATCTGAGATGATTTGTCAGGAATTTGCCTGAGGAGCTGGATGTAAAACTGAGACCAAGAGCAGGAAGATTTGCAGTATAGCTCTCATACAATTAAACATGCAGGCCAAAATTCTCCCGTCTCATCCGCCATGGGAACTCCATTCAAAGGTCCACTATAAGCTGGGGCAGGAATTTCCGGTCTTGGGCCACACACGACTGGAGGATCCCACCTCCTGTTCCAAAATGAGGGATTGGAATAGTGAGGAGGGCTATCTGCTCAGGTTGTTGTTACATCTGCGAATTGAGAGGGATTGAGGGCAGGAAAGTACTTTCTCCATCCTCCGAAAACCTCTGGCAATAAAGAGTTTTTGTTTTTGTTTTTTTTTGTGGGGATCGGGCTGACATTTGTGATGTGGAACAGGCAGAGCTGGAGCTGGTATGCTAATTCATGAGTCACCAATCTCTGCTCAGCGAATGCAAAACAAACTCCTGATCAATAAGATTTGTGTCCCTCACTAAGTGGGGAAAATTAATATCAGCTATAAACTTTTAATTAAATGTCAAACTTTCCAACAGTGTTAGAAATGCGATAATCCACATGAACAGACATAAGGAAGGAGCAGATCACTGATGTTTCCATTGAGCTGAAGGTAAAGTAGTTCTCCGAGAGAACTGATGCTCATTACGGAAACAATTAAAGCTTACAACATCCACTGCATGTTAATTTAGGCGTTCGCACTTAACAGGTCAACTTTCATGACTCAATATCTAACATAAACAGGAAAAGGAGAATATCACTTTGGTTCCATACAGGCACCTGTATGTTATTGATGCAAGGGGAATGAATGGTGGTTCAGTAAAAAGCTAATAAAACGTCAGGGTTTATTTTCAAAGTGGTGAATCCAGTCTGGTTTCTGCACCTTTGGTAAATGTCACCGTCCAATTGCAGATATTGCCTCAGATTGTGCAGTTTCAGAGACTGGGACTGCACACTGGGACAGCATCACTCATTTCAAACAACCTTGTCTTTTAGCTAAATATTATTTCCTTCCAGTGAGCGTACTGATTTTATTCTGTTGTTTTTTTTTTATCAATTTTGCGACGAATTTGTTGAACGTGATACAAAACGAGGAAATCAACATTTGTCATGTTGATGCAAAGAAATGGGGACGTGAGGGGTAATCTTTTTTTTAACACAGAGAGCGGTACGTGAGTGAAATGAGCTGTCGGAGGAGGTGGTTGAGGCAGGGACATTGACATCATTTAAAAGGCATTTGGACAGATACACAGACAGGAAAGGTTTAGAGGGACATGGGCCAAACTTAGGCAAATGGGTTTAGCTTAGATGGGTACTTCGGGTCAGCATGGATCAGTTTGGGCCGAAGGGCCTGTCTCCATGTTGTGGATTCTATGATATAAGAGATATGGAACAATAGTTTCTTGATGAAAGATCACCGAACTGAGCCATTGGAGGGATGCTTACTTACACGGCCTACATGGTGAGGAGGGCACCCACTGTGTGGGTCGCGACCCCTTCGCGAGCTTTCGACTTTCATCTTCGTCAGGCAAAAGCAGTGTTCTGGTCTGCAATAGCACTCATATCAACACAGACAGTCACAGATTGCTGATCAGAATGCGAATCCTAAGATATCATTAAACTGCATTTGCCTGATGAAGGCTATAGAGTCGAAAGCTCGCGAATTTACTATCAAATAAATTGGTTGGATTTAAAATTGGTGTTGTAAAACTTTACTGAGTTTACCCCAGTCCAACGCCGGCATCTCTACATCACGTTCTCTATAAAGGCAGCCTTCAAGATGCATGCTAATGAAGAATTGCCACATAGAAACTGATAGCCAAGTTCTGCATACATGAAGATGGCTTCAACCAGGATCTTAGGTTCATGTTACACTGCTTATAACCCTCACTGTATTGCCTGGGTTTGCAAAATCCTATCAACTCTCCTGGCTTGTGACAATTCACACCTCCTTAACCAGTGATAATCCTTCTCTCCGCTCGCACTGTCTGTACCTGTATATAAGAACATAAGAAGTAGGAGCAGGAGTAGGCCATCCAGCTCTTCGAGCCTGCCTTGCCATTTGAAAAGATCATGGCTGATCTGAAGTGGATCAATTCCACTTTCTGGCTTTCTCCCCATAACCCTTAATTCCCTTATCAATCAGAAACCAATCTATCCGTGACTTAAACATATTCAACGAGGTAGCCTCCACCACTTCAATGGACAGAGAATTCCAGAGATTCACCAGCCTCTGAGAGAAGAAGTTCCTCCTCAACTCTGTTCTAAACTGTTCCCCTGGCACCACCCTACCCCCCCCCTCCCCACTTATTTTGAGGCTGTGCCCTTTAGTTCTGGTTTCCTTTCTAAGTGGAAAGAATCTCTCTACTCTACCCTATCTAACTCCTTCATTATCTTAAATGTCTCTATAAGATCCCCCCTCAGCCTTCCAAACTCCAACGAGTACAGGCACAATCTACTCAATCTCTCCTCACAAGCTAACCCCCTCATCTCCAGTATCAGCCTGGTGAAAATTTGGTTTTTAATCCATAGATCTATAAACAGGGATCACGGGTAGAGGTGGGAACATCGGGGTGGCGGCACGGGCTTGTTGGGCCGAAGGGCCTGTTTCCCGTGCTGTTTTGTTCTTTGTTCTTTGTTGAACCTTTCCTGTACTCCCTCCAAAGCCATTATATGCTTTCGCAAATAAGGAGACCAAAATTGCACACAGTATTCCAGTTGAGGCCTCACGACTATAAGTACTGTTATGACTTGATTATCTGTAAAGACTCACATTCCAACCATTCTTCAACTTTCTAATCTGCAATTATCTTGCAATTGTGTCTCTGTCTATATATGCCATGTTTGTGAACTAACCTCCACTCACCTGATGAAGGTGCAGTGCTCCAAAAGCTTGTGATTCCAAATAAACCTGTTGGACTTTAACCTGGTGTTGTAAGACTTCTTATGGTCGCCATGAACAGAGACCAATTGCAATGGCCATGCTGGGGTGGGGAGGGGGGAGGGGTGCTTGAAGACCATTGAAACCCTCATCATCTGGCAGGTATTACTTGTCATATTAACTGACTCCCAAAGGAAAATTCATCACATTATCGGAACCATTTTCAATTTGTACTTTAATGTGAGAAAATACATGTGCTGGGGTCAGGAATCAGAAATTCCAAAAACACTTTTGGAGATTTTAAATAGTAAATTATTTATTAACAGAATAACATAAAACTTAAACAACAATATTATATTTACACAGTTAAAATTAGTCTTGCAGTACTTGGTTAGAATAAACCCCTTAGGCAGCAGTCCTTATAAAAACTTAATCTAAAACACAAATTCTTTTCTGTTTCTCTTTCTTTCTCTCTCTCTTTATCTGTTTCTCTCTCTGTTTTTCTCTCTCTCTCTGTTTATCTCTCTCTGATTCTCTCTCTTTCTCTCTCTTTCACTCTCTCTTTCTCTCTGTTTCTTTCTCTGTTTCTGTCTCTCTGTTTCTCTCTCTTTGTTTTTTTTTCACTCTGTTTCTCTCTCCCTTTCTGTGTTCTGTCTCTCTGTTTCTCTCTTGCTCTCTCTCCATTCCTCTCTCTGTTTCTCTTTTTCTGTTTCTGGAACAAACAGACACTTCTCTGGGGTGACTAAAGTCAGCTCACTGTACCTCTTCATAGCTCTGTCTTGGCACACTACTCTCCTCAGAATCTTGCACAGCCGTACTCCTCCAGCATAGCTGTCAATCTTTAAGCGTACCTTTTCCTCTTTCATCTTTTCCCAATTGTCATTTTCCTTCTTTGAAATTTACTTTTCCCAGAACATAAAAAGTTTTCATGTTCTCCTTATGGCTACTCCATTCAGCCAAAATAATGAAGAATAACTTTGCCTTAAATATTTATAATCTTTTCTAAGTTGTAAAACTCTTTCACTTCCTTTTGAAAGTGATCAACTAAAATCCTCATTTATCTCCTGATGCAAATTTCTATCCATGTTTTTACCTGCTTGCAGAACATCCAACTTGCTCCTATTCATTTCAACTTCCTAACCATAGCCCATTTTATGCTCTCAATCCCATGGAGACTCAATCCTCAGTTTAATTGATTTCATTAATTAATTAATTTAAATTTAATTTTAATTAATTTAATTAATTAGTTCAACCACAAACTCATCAAAATTCTCCTTTACAGAATATGATAGTAGCCCAGCAATATATTATTAAAAATTCTTTGCGTACACTGCCACATCTGACCCTCAGCATGACCTTCCCTTCCTTTCTTCCTCCAAAGTCTTGGCTAGCCTTCTCTTACCATGCTTGAAGAATGGATGTGGACAATTTAGCATTGGTTATAGGCCAAAGTTCTCTTCCTGTTATGGGTTTTTTGACAGTGCAATCATAGCTCTCACCAATGTATCTTCATTGCAACTCACTGCAGCTACCTCCAAGAACCCTTATTAGCCATTCAAGGCTGTGTAGAGGGCAGAAGACAGCTCTGTTTGAATGCTGCTACTGGGAGCAGGGTGATACTGGCCTGGTGCTGCCTTTGAGAGACTGCAGCCAAGTAAATGTCATAATCATTTCTCGGAAGGGCGATTGAAGGATCAGCAGTTTTGGAGCTGCTGGATTTTCTGATGTAAGTATTGGACTCCTACCCTTGCCTGCTGTCTACTAAGATGCCCGTCTGCTGCTCAGGCAGGTTGCAGAGGCTGTACTGCCCCTGTTCTTAAATCAAAATAAAACTAAAATAAAATAGGTGAGGATTAATGAGGATGAGTGAATCAAATGAGTTATAGGAAAGCAGAGTTCTGTACATTGGGAACTATCCTGCTGGTTGAAAGGTACGCAGGTCAGAAAGATGATCTTGTGGCTCTGTATCTAGAGCCTCTCCCTCTCCATGCCCCCCACTATTCCATCACCACCACCCCAAACTATCTCCCCTCCACCCTCCAACTACCCCCACCGCCCTCCCCAACTACCCCCACCACCACCCCACCCTCAACTATCCCTGTGCACCCCCCACCTCCACCCCCACCGCCCTCCCCACCTACCGCCAGCATCACGCCCCCAACTATTCCCCTCCAACTCTCATCACTCTTCCCAACTACCCCTATCACCCTACCCAACTACCCCCACCACCACTACCCCCCAACTATCCCTCTCCACTCTCCTGACGAACCCTTTCCTGGCCCCCTCCAACTACCCCATCACCACCACCCTTAACAACCCCTCCACCTTCCCAGCTATTCCTCCCCGCCCCCCGCCCCACCCACAACGTGAAATCATGGCTATCAAGTGGTCAATATCTTTGTGGAACTTTATTCTGCTTGTATTCTCCATTGCTGCTTACGATGAAGCTCGAAGCTTTATATTGCTTACATTCAGAAAAACATGCCCTGCTGGTTCTGACGCTGTGACTGTGGTTATAATAAAGAGGGCAGCTCCTAGCTTAAGCTTTAATAAGCTGTCTGTTCTGCACCTTGCAACAGATACTGTAGAATTAACTACACAGCTAGAACGGGAAAGGATGGGAATTACTCTTTGTATAATAAAGACTTTAACTGGAGAACTGGTGAAGTTGCTTCTATTGATTTAAATAAATTCATGAAGCTATAATTTTACACAGGGGCATGAAACTAAGGTAGATGAATGATAAGTTACAGGTCAGCTTTGATCTAATTGAATGGTATAGTAGGTTTGAGAGGCTGAATGGCCTTCTTCCGCATTGTAGGATTCTATTATTCTATGATCTTAAATGAATGGTACAGTGGAGTTGAGGGGCTGAATGGCCTCCTCACATTCATTTATTGGATGTCCGTCCATTCCCCCGCAGAAGCCTTGATGTAACAGGCATGGATGGAAATATCAGAGTGTGTTAATGTTGGCTCAGGTGCAGACAGTGACCAAACACACCACACCGTGCATTAAATGCCAGTTACAACCAAGACAGATGACATGGATTTCTCAGCAACCCACTCAGGTGTCAACAATCTAGTACCTTCATGAAGGATTTCAACGCTTCACTTGCAAATGTTAGCCTCTGAATTCCATGAAAAACCGTTCTGATTCAGATTATCTCAATGCTTGTTCACGTCTGATAGTTTAATTTCTTTTGAGACTATGTTCCATAGGATTCACAAAGCTGCAAGCCAGCTGATGATCAGTGGGAACCCCCAGGATGCTGATAGAGTGGAGGAGTGTAGTAGAGCAAGCCTTATAAGCAGATTCTGCATGTCGAATGTAAGGTGTGTGAGATTTGGTGGATATATTTTAAGGGTTGCATGCTCTGTCAGACTTTAAAATATTGAAGTTAGCAGACTGCTAACTTCACTAACCTGGTGCTGTTTTTGGTTTCTTCCAGTTCCATTCTCCTGGTTGCATTAAACTATAAATTGCTCCTAATGCTTCTTTGAGCCTTAACAGCTTGTCACGGAACCAGTGACGTCCCACAGCTTCTGAGCTCCCCAGGACCTCTCGGAGACAGCACTGTCTCGTGTTTGCTAATCTTCTCAGGCTTCACTGTGAGCCATGATGCGGAGATGCCGGCGTTGCATTGGGATGGGCACAGTAAGAAGTCTCACAGCACCAGGTTATTAAAATCCGACAGGTTTATTTGGAATCACAGACTTTTGGAATGCTGCTCCTTCATCAGAGGATTGGAGACTTGGGTTCGCAAACACAGCATATATAGACAAAGGTATAATTGCAAGACAATGGTTGGAATGAGAGTTTTTACAGGTAATCAGGTCTTTATAGGTACAGACAATGTGAGTGGAGAGAGGATTAAGTACAGGTTAAAGAGGTGTGAATTTTCTCAGACCAGGATAGTTAATAAGATTTTGCAAGCCCAGGCCAACTAGTGGGAGTTCCATGTAGCGTAACATGAGTTGCAAACCACATTATATTCACGCTGCGACTCACTGCCTCTCTCAACCAGTACACAGAGAAATTAAAACCAGAGAACCTCCTGAAGTTCCACCTAACTTCACAATGATGTAGCTTTTCAGGGGTCACCGAATGCTTTAAAAGTAATTTAGCTCTAACTCCCAATGTAAGGCATCTCTTTGGGTTGCATGAAGACACAATGGGTAGAATTTCCCTGTCCCACTTGTTATAGGAAATGTAGCGAGTGAACACAGACAACTCAAGATCCATTGATCTCGGGTGGGATTTTCCAGTCTTCTGGTGAACACGGCCAGAAAATGCCACCCAATGGATGGGATTCTCTGGTCTTGTCTGTGGTGGGATTTGTTTGCGAGCGGGAACGGAAAGTTTGGTGTTCCAGCCAAAACTCCACTCACTCCCTATGCTGGGAAAGCCATGCTGCGAACAAAGATGGAAGATTTTGACCCACCTCTCAAGATCTCCAACTAAGCAAAGCCACCTGCTGTTTTGTGACTTCATCCCTTCTACTCTGAATTTATTAAACCAATCTTCTGAACATCTGTCCCCTTTTAGTTGTTCTGGTAATTGATAAAGCCCAACATTTCAGTTATTTCACAACGACAATCTTTATAGACTTTTAATCCTGTCAAATTGGCACAGGTTCAAAAGGAGACGCCTCTCAGCTACTGAGTCTGAGATGCAGCAACCGAAATTCTTGCACAATATTGTGTAAAACTGGTGAAGATGGTAAACCAGTTACTGAACGATGATGTGAGTACCGGAAGGGAGCAGGTGCAGAGATAGATGCAAGATAAGTTGACTGAATTGGCCCCTGATCCTGTGTAATTGAAATTACCTGAATTTAAATTGCAGGATTGTCAAAAAACAGCTCATCATCCGTACGAATAACAACATAAATAAATTAACAATCATGTGTGATCCCAAAATGGAGATTGAGGAGAATGAGTATTTTACTGCGGCAAAGAGAAGGACAATGTGAAATGAGATTGTTTGCTGAAACTGTGCCATCATGCAAAATGAATTGCTGGAATCTGGACAGCTTGCACAGACGTGGATACCCAGTGAAACATTACAGTACACAACTGGCGTTCGAGAAACTTACAATGATTTTCACAGTAGTGTAAGTACTCGAGTGATCTCTGCAATGATGGTTGCAATAGGATCTGACACCAAAGAAGATAATTTACTATGTATTTTTGCCAAAGAGTGGGTGCTGTAGTGGCACAGTAGTTAGCATGGCTGGCTCGAAGCGCCAGAGACCCGGGTTCAATTCTCGGCTTGAATCATAGAAATTAGAAGCAGGAGGAGGCCATTTGGTGAGATTGGTGAATGGCCTCCTCCTGCTTCTAGTTTCTATGACCCAAGCCAAGGATGGCCTGCTCTAACATTCATTTTGATCATGGCTGATCACCAAATTCAATACCCTGATTCCCCCCTCCCTCCATATCCCACATTACCTTTAAACCCAAGAGTTATACCTAATTTCTTCTTGAAATCAGACAACATTTTGGTCTCAACTACTTTCTGTGGTAGTGAATTCCACAGATTTACCACTCTCTGGGTGAAGAAATTTCTCCTCACCTCAGTTCTAAAAGGTTTACTCCTTATCCTCAAACAATGACCCATAGTCACTGTGGTCCTGTGACTCCCCCCAATCAGGAGCATTACTTCTGAATCTATTCCATCTACCCCTGTTAGAATTTTATAAGTTTCTACGAGATCCCCTTTCACTTTTTAAAACTCCAGTGAATATAATACTAACTGACTTAGTCTCTCCTCATATGACAGATCTGCCATCCCAGGAATCAGCCTGGTAAACCTTCGCTGTACTCCCTCTCCAGCTTCAGATAAGGACACCAAAACTGCACACAATATGGTCTCATCAATGCTCTATATAATGGCAGCAAAACATCCCTATCCTTATACTGTCTGTGCAGAGTCTACAGGTTCTCACTGTATCTGTGTGGGTTTCCTCCGGAAGCTCTAGTTTCCCCCTACAGACCAAAAAATGTGCAGGTTAGAACATAGAACATAGAACATTACAGCACAGAACAGGCCCTTCAGCCTTCGATGTTGCGCCAACCAATATAAAAAGCAATGCCCCTCCAAACAGGTTAAGTTCGTTGGCTGTGCTAACTTCTCTCTCAGTGTACCCGAACAGGTGCTAGAGTGTGACGATAATAGGATTTTCACAGTAACTTCATTGCAGTGTTAATGTAAGCCTACTTGTGACACTAATAAATAAACTTTAAACTCTAAGAGGGTGATGTTGAAGGTTCAAAGCAAACAAATGAGTTGAATTGTGTGATAGCAGAGCTAAGATCAGTTAATAAGAAAGAGGACAGAGATAAAGTGGCTTTTCCAAATGGTCTTGATCACACGATGTGAAATTGAGAGTATGTATGATAAATCTTTGGAGGCAGAAGTCCTTTCACCAAAATCCCCTTATTTACAATTCCAACAGCAGTACACAGAGTGCCTACTTTCAGGAGTGCCAGAGGAACTGACACTCCCAGTTAAATACAAGAGAAAGACTCCCTGATTGGCATATCAATTGACTCAGGGAGTTCATATTCCAATAGGACAACCTCAATGCCCTGATTGAAGTCATTACAGTATGCAAACTGATAGGCCCGTTTTGACAAGTATGTGAGCAGTACAATCTTCTGGGAGAAGATGATTTCATTTTGACATTTCAAGTCTCTGAATATCAAAAAAAAAACTGTTTGGAGTCAGCAAAGGAAACTAATCAGCAAACTCAAAATGGTTTGTTCCAGTTTGATCCCATATAAAGTTTTACCCTCCTGATCCTGTCTAGCTCACTGAGGACATTATCAGAGCTAATTTATAATCATAAAGATGGAATTGAAGTCGGACTTGGAATCAGATTGGAAGCTGTAGAAGAAGTAATGTTCAATGATGGCAGATAAAGATTGAAATGGACTAAATCACTGTTATGTCCACATGTTTAGATTTTATAAAATATTTCAACATATACTAACAGTGTAAAACTAGAAGGCTTGAAAAATGAATCTACCTTTACATATTGATAGTTTATTTTTCTCTTAAGGGGGAGATGTAATGATACTGTGTCTTTAAGAAATATATTTGTCATATTTCTTGTGCAAGATTTGATTTGGCATTTCTTTAAAGTGGCCAATGCCATTTTATTTGCAGCCTGCATTGTTAATACGGCAATACAATTGCTCCTAATTTCTAGAATGTTTATTTAAATTTGGATTAATGCTGTTCTGGCATTTTTAGTGGTTCCTCCAGGGGTTTTGCAGAGTGGGACTTGAGTAGGTTGATTGACAGGGAAGGTTATATAACTGTGTGGAACTAGGCTTACATTGAAGAATCAAATCAGATGCTGTTTTGAGTTGTTAGAAAACACCTCTCTTTTCCCCTCTCTGACAATGGAGACTAAATCAATTTTTCTGGAGCAGAGATACTGTTCAACAATACTTATGCAAAGACCAGAGAAAAGTACAGCACAGGAACAGGCCCTTTATCCCTCCAAGCGAATGGAATTGGCTGCCATCGGTGGTAGTAGAGGCGAACTCGCTGGGGTCTTTTAAAAGACTTCTGGATGAGTATATGGGATCCAATGGGATTGGGGGTTATAGATAGGCCTATGGCTTGGTAGGTATAGATGTGATTGGCACAACTTGTGGGCCGAAGGGCCTGTTTGTGCTGTAGTGTTCTATGTTCTAAGTCTGTGCTGATCTAAACTAAATGGAAAGCCTTCTGCCCTTTACTCAGTCCATATTCCTCTATTCCCTCCCTATTCATGTACCATTCCAGACACGTCTTAAATGCTACTAATATACTTGCTTCCACCACTTCTCTGGCAGCGTGTTCCAGGCACCCAACACTCTCTGTGTAAAAAACTTTCTCTCAAACATCTCCTTAAACTTACTTCCTCTCACCTTAAAACTGTATCCTCTTGTAATTGATGTTTCCAGCTTGGGAAAAAGCCTCTGACTATCCACCCCGTCTTTACCCCTCATAATTTTGTAGGCCTCTATCACTGTTGGCTCACTGCGCTTAAGATTTAAGCAGTTTGCTCTTAACCTGTGGTGAGGTGTCTCTGCAGACCAGAGCTATGTGGTGAACCTTTGACAAGGGGCTGCATCAGTATTGACTACTAGCTCACCCTGGTAGTCAATACTGCGAAGCACAGCAACAAATCGCAAAAAAAATCAATAAACTTGAGGAATGCACATATACTCAGCAAATTAATTTCAATATGAGTAAGTGTAAGGTGTTAGTTTTGTCAGAAAATGAAATAAGTCAAATTGGCTGGTAAGATCAGAATCTAAATGAGGTGGAGGAGATTTGAGAGGATAAACCCACATGTCAACACACAGCATCAGGCCGTAAGAGGGCAAACCAAACACAAGAGCTGGTTTCTAAAGTTTATTTATTAGTCACAAGTAGGCTTACATTACTGTGAATTCACTGTGAAAATCCACTAGTTGCCACACTCTGATATCTGTTCGGATACACTGTGGGAGAATTTATAATGGCCAATGCACCTAACCAGCGCACCTTTCAGACTGTTACAGGAAACCGGAGCACTGGGAGGAAACCACACAGACACGGTGAGAATGTGCAGACTCTGCGCAGACGGTGATCCAAGCTGGGAATCAAACCCAGGTCCCTGCCACCGTGCTTGTCCCAGAGCAATAGAACTGTAAATAAGTTATGCTAAACTCATATTAAATCTGTTTGGCCAAATCGTATTACTCGTTCAAGTCAACATATTGTGAAAAGGTTGGAGAGAGTGCAATAAGATTTACTATGAAAGCAGCCAAACAGAGACCTTCAAAATTCAAAATGATTTTGAGAGACTATGAACAGAGAGAGCGTGCCCCGTTTTGGGAAAAATAGAACTGGAGACTTTCAATAGAAAAAAGATTCACCGGAAAATCCAATGGGGAATTCAGGACAAATCTGAGGAGAATGTGGCAATTGTGGATAAACAGCCAATGGTTGATGTGAACAGCACAGATGCATTTAAGGCAAAGTTAGATAAGCTCATGAAACAGAAATAAATGGAAGGTTATGCTGAAAGAGTTATGCTAAAATACTGGAGAGAATGAACTCCAGCACGGATTGGTTAGGCTGAATGGCCTGTTTCTGGGTTGTAGATATTAGAATCCCTACAGTGCAGAAGGAGGCCATTCAGCCCATCGAGCCTGCACCAACCACAATTCCAGCCAGACCCTATCTCCATACCCCCTTACCTTTATCTTGCTAATCCCCTTAACACTAAGGGGCAATTTGACATGGCCAATCAACCTAACCCACGCATCTTTGGAATGTGGGAGGAAACTGGAGCACTCAGAGGAAACCCATGCAGACATGGTGAGAATGTGCAAACTCCACACAGGCAGTGACCCGAGGCCAGAATTGAACCTGGGTCTCTGGTGCTGTGAGGCAGCAGTGCTAACCACTGTGCCACCAGGCTGCCCCGTCTTTAGCTCAAACATCTTGAGGCAGAACGGTTCAAAGAACAATTTCAGAGATTAATGTTCTGAAGCAGGCACAAAAAATGGCCAAAATGTCATTGGCAACCACTTAAAGCAGATATTAGGCCAGTTACATATGTAACGGAGCGACTAAGTTATCTCTCCCGCCCATCATGGGCAACTTAGAGGGCAGGATGGCACCATACAAAGATCCGTTGATCTCAGGCAGGATTTTCTGGTCTTGGGGAGTGTAGCTGGAAAATCCAGCCCAATGTTTTTTGCAGGCCCCTCCCACCTCCCTCCCTCTACCCCCCCCCCCCCCCACCCCCCACCTCTCACCTCTCCCAGAAATAGGACAGGGATGATTGGCTCAGATGTCAGGTTGCCAATGTTCAAGATTCAGCAAAGGTTAAACGAACAAAGGGTTCATTTGGAGTGGCACGGTGGCACAGTGGTTAGCACCGCTGCCTCACAGTGCCAGGGGCCTGAATTCAATTCCCAGCTTGGGTGACTGTCCGTGTGGAGTTTGCACATTCTCCCTGAGTCTGTCTGGTTTCCTTCCACTGTCCAATGATGGGTGGGTTAGATTAGTTGACCATGCTAAGTTGCCCCTTTGTGTCAGGGGGATTAGCTTAGGGTTGTGGGGATAGGGTCGGAGTAGGATGGTGGTCAGTGAAGATTCGATGGGCCAAATGACCTCCTTCTGCAGTGTAGGATTCTTTGATAACTCTATGATTAATATGCATCACTCTTCAAAATTCCTGATGTTCAACCCACCCGTATCGCAGCGACCCATCAGAATACTGACAGAGATTTCCAGGTTAGATTCTTATTTCCAGTGCTAAATAATTCTTTGACTTCATTTGCTTGTAATCTGACTTTACTTTTAAATAATCTTATTCTGGGAGGAGCGGGGAGTTGTTGCTGTGTGGGAAACCTCAGGCACTGACCCATGCGTCTTCACAGTTCAGATGAATCCCTTGTATCTCTTCAATGAGCCATTACCACCACTGCACCCCCCCTCCAAACCCCCTCCCTGTCTATTTTAGATAAGCATCTTTCTTCCTCTTCTCATGAATCAGGCAACACGATCCTTTGCGATGGCCACAAAAGTCCACATCGCTGTCCAATTTTTTTTGGATAAAGCCCAACAGGTTTATTTGATAGCACAAACTTTTGGAGCACTACTGCTTTATCAGGCGAGTGATGAAGGAGCAGTTCTCCGAAAGCTCTTGTTGGATTTTAACCTGGTTTTGCGAGACTTCTTACTGTACCTTCCCCAGTCCAACGCTGGCATCTCCACATCATCACATTCCTTTGGTGTTTGAATGTTGTATAAGGTCTAACTGACAGGGAGTGAACGTACTAATTTAATTTTATGGTTCAGGTGGCATCTATAAAGGCTCTAAGTTTTGTTTTGAGTTGATTACGATGTCATTTGAAACCTCGAGAGTAATCCAATGCTTCCTTGCAATCAGCCATAACACCGTATATAACAGCATCCAATGAACCATGGGTTACTCTGAACCTGACAATTTTGTGATTGACTCACCAATCCAGCGCAATATTCCGCTGCTACCAGTTCTGTTTTTATTTTATTGAGGCGTCAATTAATATGCAAATTTTATAGAAATCCTATTACTCAGACCCAACTTTCTGTAATTACGTGATTTCAGACATTCTCGTTCCAATTACCTTTCCCAATGTTCAACACCACAAATCAGCAACGGATGATTGCTGTAAGCATTACAAAACATGTCCCCTAAATGACGGAGCAAATTCAATAATGTACGTAATGTATTGTACCCTGTGGTATTAACGTCACATGAAGTGACTACAGGACATGATAATTGATCTAGTGGTGACTGGTGTGGGCTGATGCGTTTGCCTCAAAATGTAATAAGTAAAACTTTCATTTCTAAATGCACATTGAGCTTGATCTTGGCGCCGAGATACCATCTAGAAAAAGAATTTCCACTCATATATATACCTCTTAATTTAAACGGTTATGAGACAAAAGTAATGTCTTTTGAATCTTCTTTGCTGTATTAGTCGGCAACACAGGGACATTAATGATAATAGGGGTGGCACAGTGGCACAGTGGTTAGCACTGCCTCCTCACAGCACCTGGGACCTGGGTTTGATTCCCAGCTTGGCTCACTGTCTGTGTGGAGTTCGCACATTCTCCCTGTGTCTGCATGGGTTTCCTCTGGCTGCTCCTGTTTCCTCCCACAGTCTGAAACACATGCTGGTTAGGTGCATTGGCTGTGCTAAATGTACCCAGTGTATCCTAACAGGCGTCAAAGTGTGGCAACTAGGAGATTTTCACAATAATTTCATTGCAGCGTTAATGTAAGCCCATTTGTGACTAATAAATAAACAAACTAAATAAACTTTGATTAGCACTGTTGCCTCCCAGCACCAGGAATCCGGGTTTGATTCTGACTTGTGGAGTTTGCACATTCTCCCTGTGTCTCTTCCAGTTTCCTTCCATACTCCAAAGATGTGCAGGTTATGTTGAATGGACATGGCTAAATTGTGCCTTAGTGTCAGGGGGATTAGAAGGGTAAATATGCAGGTTGACGTGGATAAGGCCCTGGTTGGGATGGTGCAGGCTCCATGGGCCAAATGGTCTCCTTCTGCACTGTGGGGATTCTATGATTTTCTTTTTCATATAGAACCTGTAAAACTATTTTGTTACACAAAACAAAATGAATTTGACTTCGGAAAATGAAGGCAAATTAAAAACCTGCCTTGAATTCTGTGTAAAAGCAAATTGATTAATTCTGGAGAGGCAAGGCAGCACATTGATTAGCACTGCTGCCTCTCAGCACCAGGGACCCATCTCATTCAGAAAGCCAGTGCAGATTCAATGGGCCAAATGGCCTCCTTTGGCACTGTAGAAATTTGTGGTTCTCTGGTTCTGGTTCGGTTTGGGCAATGTTACAACTGTAAACACAAGGGGACACAGGTTGAAGGTGAGGGGCAGGAGGTTTAGCGGGGGATATGAGGAAAACCTTTCTCACCCAGTGAGTATTGAGGGTCTAGAATGCTCTGCCTTGGAGGGTGGTGGAGACAAGTTACTTCACCCACTGTAAATTGTGTCTGGATGAGCACTTGACACGTCATTATATTCAGGGCTTTGGGCCAAATGCTTGTAGATGGGATTGGTGGGAGTTCAGGCGTTTCTGATGTGTCGGTGCAGATTCAATGGGCCGAAGGGCCTCTTCTGTGCTCTTTGATTCCATGGTTCTTTGACAAAGATTTAATTATCCCTTGCTCTATCATAAAAATTTACACACACATCTTTTATGGTTAGTTATGGCTGGTTTTTGACGTGTGTTTTGTTTTGGATTTAGTGTGATCTCTCTCACTGGATTGTCGAAAGGAATGGTTGTGTCTCTGTGTATTCTGGTCTCTGCCCTTGCTCCTCTTAATTAGCGTGCTAGAACTGATTGGGATTACTGTGCTTTACCCTTCCAATCTCTCACACAAACATATTCACTCGCAATATTTGTTGATGTTTTAATAGCTATCTGGTCCAACCTAGAAATTAGTTGGCGATCCATTGTGTCTGCTCACTGACTATTTTTGTGTTGAATTCAAGTCTGCATTGCTGATTTTATGGGGATACTCTTTACTAGTTTATGCAGATAAATGGGACCAAAATGATGATGTACATCTATTGTTCTGTCATTTATTCCCTATTGTACTGTTTCCTGGTGTCAATACAATGTTAGGGAGGTTCAGGATTTTGACACAGGGACAGTGAAGGAACAGCGATATGTTTCCAAGTCAGGATGGTGAGTGACTTGGAGGGGAACTTCCAGATGGTGCTGTTCCTAAGTATCTGCTGTCCTTTTCCTTCTTGCATTTGGAAGGTGCTGCACAAGGGGCCTTGCTGAGTTCTTGCAGTGAATCTAGTAGACGATACACACTGCAGTCACGAGGCATCGGTGGTGAAAAGAGTGAATGTTTGTTGATGGGGTATCAATCAAGTGGATTGTTTTGAAGCAGCTGAAGGTGGTTGGATGTTCCTCTGGAGAGTTCCTCCACTGATGTCCTGGAGCTGAGATTATTGACCTCCAAAGCTACAGGGCTCAGTGTCGGTACCCTTGCTGTTTGTTGTATAAATTAATGATTTAGACTTAAATGCGGGAGGAATAATTGGGAAATTTGTGGATGAGACAGAAGTTGGACTTGTAGTAGATAGTGAGGAGCTGTCAACTCCAGGATGATATCAATGGTTTGGTTGAGTGAGCAAAGAAATGGCAAATGGAATTCAATCCAGAAAAGTGTGAGGTAAAGCATTTGGGGAAGGCAAGCAGAGTAAGGGAATACTGTACAAACAGGAAGATTTTGCATCATTGATGTTTACAGTATGGAAACAGCCCCTTCAGCTCAACTTGGTCCATGCTGCCTGTTTTTTTAAACCTTGAAGCTAGTTCCAATTGCCCATGTTTGGCCCATATCCCTCCATTCCCATCTTACCCAAGTAACTGTCTAAATGCTTTTTAAAAGTCAAAATTATACCCTCCTCCATTATTATCTCTGGCAGCTTGTTCTTGACACTCACCACCCTCTGTGTGAAAAAATTGCCCCTTGGACTTTTGTATCTCTCCACTTTCACCTTAAACCTATACCCTCTAGTTTCCACTACTTTTGGGAAAAGATATTGATTATCTGGTTGATCTAAGCCCCTCAATATTTTAGAGACCTCTATAAGATCACCCCTCAGCCTTCTAAGATTCAGAGAAAAAGGTCCCAATCTATCCAGCCTCTCCTTATAACTCAAACCATCAAGTCCCTGTAGCATCCCAGTATATCTTTTCTACGTTCTAGTTTAATAATATCATTTCTATAATTGGGTGACCAGAACTGTACACAGTATTCCAAGTGTGGCCTTACCAATGTCTTGTACAACTTCAACAAGATGTTCCAACTTCTGTATTTAATGTTCAGACCGATGAAATCAAGCATGAGAGTGGAAGTTTGTTGAGGACTTGTCTGTTGAGGTAGTATGGGCTGAGATTAGAAACAGGAGAGGAGAGGTCACCCTGTTGGGAGTCTTTTATAGACCTCCTAAAAGTTCTAGAGAGGTAGAGGAAAGGATTGCAAAGTCGATCCTGGACAGGAGTGAAAGTAATAGGGTAATTGTTATGGAGGACTTTAACTTTACTAATATTGATTGGAATAGCTATAGCTCTAGCTCGTTAGAGGGGTCAGTTTTTTGTACAAAGTGTGCAGGAGGGTTTTTTGACTCAGTACGTAGATAGGCCAACTAGAGGTGAGGCTACATTGGATTTGGTGCTGGACAATGAGCCAGACCAGGTGTTAGACTGGTGTTAGACAGGTGTTAGACAGGTGTTAACATATCTTTCGATATGTTAAGAATAGAAGATTGGTTAGGGCAAGATTAGGGCCAGTCATAGACAGCAGTGGGAAGTTGTGCGTGGAGCCTGAAGAGATTGGTGAGGCACTGAATAAATATTTCTCTTCGGTATTCACGCAGAGTGCTGGAGATGTAGCTGTGGAGAGCACTGAGGTACAGGGTTGCAAATTGGGGAGTATTGTAGTAGATAGGGAGGATGTGTTAGAAATTCTCGAGGGTTTGAAGTTGGATAAGTCCCCTGGGCCGGACGGGATTTACCCTAGGATTCTCTGGGAGGCAAGAGAGGAGATTGCAGAGCCTCTGGCTCTGATCTTCAGGTCCTCGTTGGTTACGGGTGTGGTTCCGGAGGACTGGAGGATGGCGAATGTGGTCCCATTGTTTAAGAAGGGGAAGAGAGACCTTCCTGGGAATTATAGGCCAGTGAGTCTTACTTCTGTGGTGGGCAAGGTATTGGAGAGAATTATTAGGGATAGGATTTATAGTTATTTAGAGAGAAATGAATTGATTGGGGATAGTCAGCATGGTTTCGTGAAGGGTAGGTCATGCCTTACTAACCTCATTGAGTTTTTTGAGAAAGTGACCAGAGAGGTGGATGGGGGTAAGGCGGTTGATGTAGTATATATGGACTTTAGTAAGGCTTTTGATAAGGTGGCCCATGGAAGACTTCTACAGAAAATGCAGATGTGTGGAATAGAGGGTGATTTAGCTAATTGGATTAGGAATTGGCTGGCAGATAGAAGACAGAGGGTGGTGGTTGATGGGAGATATTCATCGTGGAGTTCGGTGACGAGTGGTGTGCCTCAGGGGTCTGTTTTGGGGCCCCTGCTGTTTGTAATTTTTATAAATGATCTGGATGAGGGTATTGAGGGATGGATCAGTAAATTTGCAGATGATACTAAAGTTGGTGGTGTGGTAGATAGTGAAGAGGGGTGTTTTAGTTTACAGAGTGACTTGGACAAGTTGCAGAGCTGGGCCGAGAGGTGGCAAATGGAGTTTAATGTGGAAAAGTGTGAGGTAATGCACTTTGGCAGGAACAATAAATGTGTAGAGTATAGGGCTAATGGTAGGGCTCTTAATAGTGTTGAGGAACAGAAGGATCTTGGTGTATGTGTCAATAGATCCCTGAAAGTAGCAGTCAAGTGGATAAAGTTGTTAAGAAGGCTTATGGAGTCTTAGCTTTTATTGGTAGGGGGATTGAATTTAGGAGCCGCAGCATCATGTTGCAGCTGTACAAAACTCTAGTGCGGCCGCACTTGGAGTATTGTGTGCAGTTCTGGTCGCCACATTATAAGAAAGATGTGGAGGCATTGGAGAGGGTACAGAGGAGGTTTACTCGGATGTTGCCTGGTATGGAGGGCAGGTCCTATGAAGAGAGGTTGAAGGATTTGAGGTTGTTTTCGTTAGAAAGGAGGCGGCTAAGGGGGGATCTTATTGAAACATATAAGATAATTAGAGGTTTGGATAGGGTGGACAGTGATAGCCTTTTTCCTAGGATGGAGAAAGCTAGCACGAGGGGACACAACTTTAAATTAAGGGGTATAGTTATAGGACGGATATCAGAGGTAGGTTCTTTACTCAAAGAGTGATTAGGGAGTGGAATGCCCTGCCTGCAGCTGTTGTAGATGCGCCAAGTTTGGTGGCGTTTAAGAGGTTAGTTGATAAGTATATGGATGAGAAGGGAATGGTTTAGTTTGGAGGGGCATTGCTTTTTATTTTGGTCGGCACAACATCGAAGGCCGAAGGGCCTGTTCTGTGCTGTAATGTTCTATGTTCTATGAAGTTGGTGAACATTTTGGTGATAGTGACCACAATTCGGTTACGTTCACCTTAGTGATGGATAGGGATAGGCATGAAGCTGGGGGCAGTAGTTATAGCTGGGGGAATGGTAATTATGAGGCCATAAGGAGGGAATTAGGGTGCATAGGTTGGACTAGGAAACTACAGGGACTGGGAACATCTGAAATGTGGAGCTTATTCAAGGAGCAGCTACTGCGAGTCCTTGATAAGTATGTCCCTGTCAGGCAAGGAGGAAATGGTCGAGTAAGGGAACCATGGTGTACTAAAAAAGTTAATTCGCTGGTTAAAAGGAAAAAGGAGGCCTTTGTCAGGATGAGGCTTGAAGGCTCAGTTAGTGCAATGGATAGCTATAGATTAGCCAGGAGGGAGCTAAAGAGTGAGTTGAGAAGAGCTAAAAGGGGACACGAGAAGACTTTGGCTGATAGGATCAAGGAGAATCCTAAACCTTTCTTTAGATATGTTAAGAATAGAAGATTGGTTAGGGCAAGATTAGGGCCAGTCAGAGACAGCAGTGGGAAGTTGTGCGTGGAGCCTGAAGAGATTGGAGAGGCACTGAACAAATATTTCTCTTCGGTATTCACGCAGGGAGATGTAAATGTAGTTGTGGAGAACACTAGGATACAGGATTGCAAACTGGAAAGTATTGAAGTAGATAGAGAGGATGTGCTAGATATTCTTGAGGGTTTGAAGTTAGATAAATTCCCTGGGCTGGATGGGATTTACCCTAGGATTCTCTGGGAGGCGAGAGAGGCGATTGCAGAGCCTCTGGCTCTGATCTTCAGGTCGTCGTTAGTTACGGGTATAGTGCCGGAAGACTGGAGAATAGCGAATGTGGTCCCATTGTTCAAGAAGGGGAATAGAGACTTTCTGGGGAATTATAGGCCGGTGAGTCTTACTTCTGTTGTGGGCAAAGTATTGGAGAGAATTATTAGGGATAGGATTTATAGTTATTTAGAGAGAAATGAATTGATTGGGGATAGTCAGCATGGTTTTGTGAAGGGTAGGTCGTGCCTTACTAACCTTATTGAGTTTTTTGAAAAAGTGACCAAAGAGGTGGATGGGGGTAAGGCAGTTGATGTGGTATATATGGACTTTAGTAAGGCGTTCGATAAGGTGGCCCATGGAAGGCTTCTGCAGAAAATGCAGATGTATGGGATAGAGGGTGATTTAGCTAATTGGATTAGGAATTGGCTATCAGATAGAAGACAGAGGGTGGTGGTTGATGGGAGATATTCATCGTGGAGTTCGGTTACAAGTGGTGTACCTCAGGGGTCTGTTTTGGGGCCCCTGCTGTTTGTAATTTTTATAAATGATCTGGATGAGGGTATTGAAGGATGGATTAGTAAATTTGCGGATGACACCAAAGTCGGAGGAGTGGTAGATAGTGAAGAGGGGTGTTATAGTTTGCAGAGAGACTTGGACAAGTTGCAGAGCTGGGCCGAGAGGTGGCAAATGGAGTTTAATGTGGAAAAGTGTGAGGTAATTCACTTTGGCAGGAATAACAAATGTGTAGAGTATAGGGCTAATGGTAGGACTCTTAATAGTGTTGATGAACAGAGGGATCTTGATGTATATGTGCATAGATCCCTGAAAGTTGGCAATCAAGTCGATAAGGTTGTTAAGAAGGCATATGGAGTCTTAGCTTTTATTGGTAGGGGGATTGAATTTCGGAGCCGCAACGTCATGTTGCAACTGTACAAAACTCTAGTGCGGCCGCACTTGGAGTATTGTGTGCAGTTCTGGTCCCCGCATTATAAGAAAGATGTGGAGGCATTGGAGAGGGTACAGAGGAGGTTTACCAGGATGTTGCCTGGTGTGGAGGGCAGGTCTTATGAGGAGAGGCTGAGGGATTTGAGGTTGTTTTCGTTAGAAAGAAGGCGGCTAAGAGGAGACCTTATTGAAACATATAAGATGATTAGAGGTTTAGATAGGGTGGACAGTGATAGCCTTTTTCCTAGGATGGAGAAAGCTAGCACGAGGGGACATAGCTTTAAATTAAGGGGTAGTAGTTATAGGACGGATATCAGAGGTAGGTTCTTTACCCAGAGGGTGGTTGGGGTATGGAATGCCCTGCCTGTGACAGTTGTAGATGCGCCAAGTTTGGTGGCATTTAAGAGGTTAGTAGATAAGTTTATGGATGAAAAGGGAATGGTTTAGTTTGGAGGGTCATTGCTTTTTCCTAATTGGTCGGCGCAACATCTAAGGCCGAAGGGTCTGTTCTGCGCTGTAATGTTCTATGTTCTATGAATGCCTTCTTTACCACTCTGTTCACTTTTGACTCCACTTTGAAAGAGGTTAGGAGGTGAGAGACTTTGGAGTGCATGTCCATAGGTCTTTGAAGGTGACAGGATAGATGGATAAGGTGGTAAATAAAGAATATGGAATGCTTTTCCTATACTGGATAAGGTATTGAAAAGTGAAACCAAAGTGAATTTAGAAAAAGACTGAAGAGGTGTTTAAAAGTCATTCAATGTCTGTCCATCCATCTGAAAGGCTCTTGGGTTTCTAACATAAGGCCTGAAAAAGCTATCGCACAAAGCTTCTTCTCCGGCCTCGATTGCTGGTTCAGGTCTGAATCTCCTGCAGTCTCAGGGCCAGCCTACCATTGCACCATTTCTTTTACTGCTCAGATCATTTGAACCCTGAAATCGTAGCTTCTTTCCTCCTGAGGTAGGAAGCTCCACCTCCAAGAGGTGATTGGCCAGTAGCTTTTCAGTCCCAGAATGTCAATAGAAGCAGCGACCACTGCTGAGATTGCAGCAATCAGCAGATAATTAAGGATACCATGCACCCAGGACACACTCCCTTCCATCTTCTTCCCACTGGGAAAAAGATACCAAAGTTTAAGATCATGTACCAACTGACTCTGGGTTTCCTCTGGGTGCTCCGGATTCCGCCCAGAGTCCACAGATGTACGGGTTAGGTTGATGGCCCATAGCGTCAGGGGATTAGCCAGGTGAATACGTGTGGTTAAAAAGATAGGATCAAGGTAAGATTGTGATCGGTGCAGATTTAATGGGCCAAATGGCCTCTTTCTACACTCTAGGGGTTCTATAACTCAAGAACAGCTTCTTCCCTGCTGCCATCAAACTATTGAATAGACCTACCTCACATTATATTGATCTTTCTCTGCACCCTAGTTCTGACTATAACACAACATTCTGCCCTCTCTCCTTTCCTTCCTTCTAACCTCTCACGGTGTAAATCGAAGGGGTGGGTCGTGGGAAAAGAAATAGAGAGGAGGGAAGGGCGGGGGGGGGGAGGCGGAAAAGACTCAATGAATGGTATTCTTTGCAAGAAATGATACTTTTTACTGTATCCCAATACACGTGACAATAATAAATAAAATCAAATCTAAAGTCCTGGATCAATCCAGCTGTGTATAACTTTCATCAGAAAACTATAAGTTTGTGTGAATCTTGACAGCTACAAAGGCACCAGAACTCACCAATGCGTCAAATATCACTTTCAGTGTAATCCGCACAATCAGTTTTTAAAACTCAAATTATTTCCTTTTCGCTCTGATTTCAAAAGTCGAAAATTAGTTGTAAACATCAGAGATCAAATACTATAGTTCAAATACCACCCAGTAAACTTTCCAAAATCTGGAAATGGCTGTGTCAGTCAACTGGACTGAATAAATGAATGGTTCCGTTTAACTGTCCAAGGATTCCTGCTTGAGGTGGATAAAGTTTGTTGGTCTGCCAGTAATCTGTTGGTTTTGAGAAATCTTAAGAAAGTGATAAAGTGCTCTGTAAGTGCAATTCTTTCCTCGGCTATCATCAGTTCAGTGACTGTTAAACTACTTGAGAGGTACAAAGTGAGTATTACTGCGGGCGAAGCCACTTTGGGCAATTCTATGAACAACTCAAATGAGCCAAATCGCCCAGAGGAAAAGTGAAATTATTCACGTTTCTCTTCATGGTGAGGTTAACACTCTGAAGTCTAAAATTAGAAAATGTCCCTGGCCAGCTTTCTTCAAGAACGTGACGTCAAATTTAACCCAGCCCAGTAGGACAAAAGTCTTAGCTGTCTGTTCCAACTGCAAGTGCCAATAATTAATCTAATTTGGAGAACATTGTCGTTGTGTAGGCATAACAATATCCATGTTAATTGGCCGCAAAAATGGCAGGTCTGGAAAATTGAAGTGTGCGAGTGAAGCAAGGACAACTTATTTGAGTTGAGTTTAAGGCATGTCACTGGGTAGGTTAAAGAAACCACTTTCATGTAAATAACATATGTTATTCTTATGTTGGGAATTGTCGATTCTGACAGTGGATGTAAAGAGTAATCTAAAACAAGAGAGGATCTCTGCTGAATTTGTCAAATTGTTCATAAAAGCTCAACCGTCTGCTCAAAGTATGAAAAAGCGACTTCTTGCATTTCTTCATATGTCTAAGTTGAATTATGCTAAGTAGAATGACTTTTCAAGAAAGCATAAAGAGGCATGTTTTGTTGGATTTGAGGGATTATAAAAGTATATTAGAGGACTGTTGTATTTTAATTTACATTCTGCTTAACTTTCCAGCAACTGCTCAGCCACACTCTTAATCCAATAAATTCAACTGGCAGTGATTCTAGAGTTAAATAGTTCACATCTGTTTTTAAAATTGCGGATGGGCTATCCACTGACGGCAATGTGTGTTAAAATGCTGCACGTTTTTAGTCAGAGACTGCTCTGAAATTCTTTCTCGGGTTACAGGTTAACACCACTCAGGTCCCTTGAAGATTTCTTTTCCCCCTCCTTCCTTTCTTGGCGGGATTGACGGAGGCCGAAATTTTACCTTCCCACCTGCCATGGGAATTGGAGCGGGCAAGGGGCAGACAATGGAAAGGTGCTTTGACCTCGAGCAGGATTTTCTGATTTTAGGCTATAAAATCTTACCTATAATGTTAGTCGGGATGGAATTCCTTGGGCTCAGGCACGCGTCGTTGCTCATACGTTCCCTCATCAAGGCCTGTCAACAGACCATTAAACTGCAAGCAACCTTCAACCTGAACCTGAGCATTTTCAAGGACAATTATGGATCTGCAACAACTGCAGGTCTAACCAGCGATGGCCCTGCACCCCCTGAACAAGTAAATTATAAAAATTCTTGTCTTATCTTCTGGCTTCTGAGCAGGTTCCTGAAGTTACGATTGGGAAGAGGAATTCTGAATCGATTTCTAAATGGATTCTAGCACCATTCTGTTGGATTCTGGTTTAATGGCAGTATTCCCACCTCTACATCAGAAGGTACAGAGTTTCACTTCCATTCTGGATAGCACTGGAGGAAAAGACTGGATTTCCAGCTCTGAATTTTATGTTGAAAGATCCAGTGGGATATTCCCATCAGATGGGTTTGGATATCATACAGTAGAATCCCTGTAATGCAGAAGGAGGCCATTTGCCCATTGCGACTGCACCAACCACAATTCCTCATAACCCCGTGTATTTATCCTAGCTAGTCCCCCTGACACTCAGGGGTAACTTACCATGGCCAATCCACCTAACCCACACATCTTTGGACTGTGAAAGGAAACCGGAGCACCCAGAGGGAACCCACACAGAGATAGAGAAAATATGCAAACTCCATAGTAACCCAAGCTGGGAATCGAACTCAGGACCCTGGCGTTGTGAGGTAGCAGTGTGAACCACTGTGCCACTATCTCTCCCCCCTCACCCCGCCTCCTAACTTATGGATTATGGGAACTCATGAAACCTTTCTGCTGTGTAGGCCTGACCACTCTATCACCTGGTCACCGTCACAGAGGAACATTCACTGTGATGCCTTTGAATTCTTGCGACAGTGTTGTGTATTCTCCAAGGATATCCCGCGTTGCCTGAAGTCAACCAATGCAATGGCTGAACTAGTCAAACAGCATCTACAGGGAGAGGGCAAACAGAGTTAATGTTCTGTATCCATGTCATTTCTAAAGAGCTCAGATACGGATAAATATGTTGAATTATATCTTGTATAAGATGAGCTGGACCAGCTGGAACAGAGTAGGAGATCAATGATGAGTGGGAGCCAGGAGAAAGTCAACAAAGACGTAGCAGAATTTAAGAACAAGTGACAACTGGTCCAGTGGAGGAGGGGGAGGGAGGGTTTTTGCACAGGAACAAAACATTTTTGGGATATATAAAAAGATTATTAACATGGAGGAGGAAAGTCATAGTCTATAGTTATGGAACTCAATGTTGAGTCCCAAGGTTTGGAATGTAGCTAATCAGAAACATGAGGTTCTTCCCTTCCAGTTTGTGTTGGGTTTCACTGGGGTTTTGCAGCAGGCCAAGGCTAAGTTTATTTATTTATTAGAGTCTCAATTAGGCTTACATTAACACTGCAATGAAGTTACTATGGAAATCCTCATATTGCCACGCTTTAGCGCCTGTTTGGGTACAATGAGGGAGAATTTAACATGGCTGACGCACCTAATCAGCACGTCTTTTGGGAGAAAACCAGAGCACCTGGAGGAATGACAAGAGACAGAAAGGTTAAAGTCGTGCCTGTGGGCTGAGTGAAGGTATTCTGTATACCAATCACTCAGTTTGTGTTTAGTCTCTCCAGTGTAGGGAAGACCACACTGGGAGTGGCGAATATATTCTCTGTGACCAGGTCTGGCTTAGCTCAACAAATTACCACATTAAACTGCTGAATCGTTCAGGAGCCCTGGGCCCTTGGAGTTTGATTTAGCGAATTTAAAATCAAAGGCATGTTGCTCCTTCCAAAATTACCGAACGCCATGGAAAATAAACAGTTTTAACGGCACTGTGACAACATTGAAGGGCTTGTAACAGTAACAGAGGCAAGTGGTCATATTTAAGAAAAGGAAACACTGCAACGATCGATAAGCGAGAGAAGCTTCTGAGTCTCTGTGTCAGGAATCTCGTTTGTAATCCCACTAATTGGTTTGCCTGTTTTAGTCTCTGGAATTGCTTCAGAGCACAGCTCCGGGTGAATGCAGCAAATGTGCCAATTTTTTGTTTTGCTTCAGAGGTTCTCCCTTCAGTGGAATTAATTCCATATCCTCTTGATATGCATTCCTTGCAGTGTGCTTTCAGTTCACAAGGCAGAACGATATGGGAAGCAAACACCCTAATGAAATAATTGAAAAGTGAATAATGTAACACCAGTTTTAACTACAATGTAAATACGATACTGAAGATTGAATTTTCCAGTGACATTGTTGAACAATTGCCTGAATTGCTGCCCACTTTTAATTGTGTTTGTCTCTCGAAATCTATATTTACTGAGAAAAGAATGTGAATCCCATTGCAATGGTCATCTGGTCCGTTAAGTGAGACCAGCCTGAAAGTCTATTGGGTCAGGCTTATGGTGAAGTCCTAGCTTATGGAAATGAAGTGGTTTCCCAGACCTCTCTGCTCAGCAACTTCTCTTGTTTTCCCAATAACTCATGTCTAATCTCTCTGGCAGTTTGTTCATTGGTCTGGCTGTCCTGATCCAGGTACATTCATCGACTCTGAGCTGAATTTCACTGGGTCTGTGATATGAACATAGAACATAGAAACCCTACAGTGCAGAAACAGGCCCTTTGGCCCATCGAGTCTGCAATGACCACAATCCCACCCAGGCCCTATCCCTATATCCCTATATATATTTTACCCACTAATCCCTCTAACCTACACATCCCAGGACACTAAAGGGCAATTTTAGCATGGCCAATCAACCTAACCCGCACATCTTTGGATTGTGGGAGGAAACCGGAGTACCTGGAGGAAACCCACGCAGACATGAGGATAATGTGCAAACTCCACACAGACAGTGACCCGAGCCGGGAATCGAACCCAGGACCCCTGGAGCTGTGAAGCAGCAGTGCTAACCACTGTACTACCGTGCCACCCATATAGCAGCATGGACTCTGGGGGTGGGGAGGCAGGGGCTGAATGGCAGGAACTGCATTGTTGGGGGGTGTTTCTTGGCATATTCCCATCTCCAGAGGCAGGTCATTTCCATCCTGGGTCAGAATGGGAAGCTGTGCCCTCAGCCAATTTATTAAGTTAAGCCCCAATTAGGGGCAATTTTACAGCCTATTCACCATTTTGCCACAGGCCAAGCCCACTCAGTGTGAACAGCCCACATGTATCAGATAGCAGTGGCCAATGGACACCATAATGTGGATCGAGGGCTGAATGAGCAAAAGGCTACAGCCCAGACCAATCCAATGCAGGCAGTTGCCCTCCATTCATATACCCTTAATAGCCTGAAGGCTTATTATTTGATGACTGCAATGAGGCAGTCTCCATTCTGAAACACCCTTGGATAGCCTGAAGCTTCTTTCCCAGGGTGGAAAAGTCGTTTACTAGGGGGCAGAAGTTTAAGGGGCGAGGGGCAAGGTTTAAAGGAGATGTACGAGGCAAGTTTTTTACACAGAGGGAGATGGGTGACTCAAACTCACTGCTGGGGGAGATAGTGGAAGCAGATACTTTCAAGGGGCATCTTGACAAATACATGAATAGGAGAGGGATGGGGGAATACGGTCCCCAGAAGGATAAAGGATTTAGTTCATTTGGGCAGCATGGTCGGTTTGGAGGGCCGGATAGCTTTTTCCTGTGCTATAATTTTCTTTGTTTTTTGTTCTTGTCTCCTTGGTCTGCCTTAGCAGCTCCCCCGCCCCCTTCCAGGAGAGGCGGCCATTCCCGCGCTGCTGGCCCTCTGACTGGACCAATCAGAAAACTGTCTCCGAAAACATCATTCCTTTCTCAGCCAATACTGTCTCAAGATCTGAAATTGTTCCTGGTCCCGGGTTTCAGAAGCCAATAGCATAATCCAGCTCGAAGTTACCATGGGACTGGGCCTGTGGAGTATTTGGTGCTAATCCTATTTGTATTGATGGTGTGTTACTGTTCACCCGGGGAGTCTGAGTCGCTGTGCCATTTTTCCATGTGTGTTGCATCCTGGAGCTATGGATGGTGATGGTAGAAGCTTCGCTGCGCTTTCCATCACTCTGTCTCTCACTGGCAGTTGGTGGAATTTGAATTTAATAAGAAATATCTGGAATTAAGAACTTAGGGTATGACCTGACCAGAGAATTGAAAACTTTATTCCTCCGTAATGATCAACAGTTGCTTCCAATCATCTGTTCTCTTTGATCCATTTGAAGACCGTTCTTAGACAATGTTCTAACCCAGTTTCTCTCAGTGCACCGTGATTTTCTCATACCATGATTCAGCACCTTTGCAAGTTTTTGCTTCAGCATAGCAACCGTCACCATGCACACCTCCACCCACTTCCCCCACTGATTGGTTAGACTCCACCAAATTTAAAGTTTAACATTAATTTACTATTGTCGCAATTAGGCTTACATTAACACTGCAATGAAGTTATTGTGAAAATCAAAAGAGAAAATGCTGGAAATTCTTAGCAAGTCTGGCAGCTCTGGAATGGCTGCCTCTTGTCGGAGGGGTTGCTAAGGCAGACTAAGAAGATAAGAATAAAGAACAAATTTGGTGAAAATGGCAGAGGATTATGCTTTGCATGCGGAGGCTAGCGAGGTGAGATGTGAGAACAAAGGGTATTCTATCCTTCTTCTGGGAGGGAGGGGATGGGTTAAGTTGTGGAGTGGGAGATGGACCGTGCGCTGTTGAGGGCCCTGTCAATAACTATACATGGGAAACCCATGGTTGAGGAGCACGTATTAGAAGCACCACTTTGGAAAGTGGCATCATTGGAACAAATACAATAAAGCAAAGGGACTGAGAGAAAGGGACAAAGTTATTACAGGATGTAAGGTGCAAAGAGCTGTAGCCCACATGGGAATCAGTGTAATAGATTCCCATCTATTACACTGATAATAGATAGTCTATTGTCGGAAATGGAGACAGAAATGTCAAGGAAGGGAAGTGTCTGAGATGGATCAGCCAAAGGCAGTGGAGGATGGAAGCAAAGTTGATGAATTTTCCAGTACCGGACAAGAGCAAAAAGCAGCATCAAAACAGTCCAGTGTTAAGCTGTGAAATGCATTGGGGAGTGAATATTCACAGGGCAGTCTCAGCTTTTCATTTTTCAGAATTAGGGATGGAATTCTCCGATCCACATCTGAGTCAGGAGGAAGAACAAGAGTAAAGGAAGGCAGCAAAGAATGACAAAGGCTGCAAGAAGAGGACAATTATGAGGAAGTTTCGGGAGACCTGAGTGGGTGCAGATCTTTGGAACCCGAGCATCATACTGAATGTTCACAGAGCAGAAAGTTCAACAGAAAGGAATAGAAGGTTTTAGAGACCGAGAAGACTCAGTATTCTCCCAGTGCTTATGAATGTTTTAAGTTCAAAATTTATTTATTAGCATCACAGAAGTAGGGTCACTTTACCTTGCAATGAAGTTACTGTGAAAATCCCCTACTTGCCACACTCCAGCGTCTGTTCGGGTACACTGAGAGAGAATTTAGCATGGCCAACGCACCTAACCAGCACATCTTTTGGATTGTGGGACAAACTGGAGCATCCGGAGGAAACCCACACGGACACAGGGAGAATGTGCAGACTTTGTATAGACAGGGACACAAGCTGGGAATCAAACCCAGGTCGCCGGTGTTGTGAGGCAGAAGTGTAAACCACTATTCATTGTGCCATTTTATATATACAATACAGTCAAAACATCATGCTTAGTTCACACACAGGAAAATTAGGAATAAAGATTGTAGATCTAAGTTGCACTTGACTCATCAGAGCTATGGGCCAAGTGTTGGTCAATGGGGTCAGGTCAGTGTCCAGGTGTCCCTTGCATATTGGTGCAGACTCGATGGGCCGAAGGGCCTTTTCTGCACTGTATGATTCTATGGTTGTGACGCAAACATGTGCATTTGAGAATTTCAAATGGATTGTTCAATGTTTCTCTTTTTATCTTGACTAAGCAAGTAAGTGGAAACACTACTTCACTATGCGTAGGAAATGCCAGCACAGGGTTTGAAAATTAGGTGGCTGTCTAGCTTTCTTTAATACGAGGCTTACAGAGAATCATCTTTGCAGATGGAAAACAGAACACATATAGAATTTCAACAACGTACTGGGCATTCATCATTTAAAGAGTTAACAAAGAAAAGGCAGAGTGGTCTTCTCCAGAAACAATTTAAAGTCATACTGAAGCATTTACAACAAACTTTTGGAAGATTCCATGGCTCTTATTTCCTGTAACCTGGGATAGATTAAAGATGTTTACATGTACACTTGGTTGGTCATAGATCTCAAATTCAAAGCCACTCAAGGAAAATGAATACAATCAATGCATATAATGTTTATGCTTTATCCTTCCCAGTTTTTGCACTCCAAAGTGTATAGTGAAAGCTGAATTCAGAACCAATCTTTCTCTCGATGGATTTTTTTTGTGTTTAGAAATATTGGGCATGTCCCCTCTTACTGCGAATGACCTAATTTGTAAACTGAAACATGCAGTAACTTTAATGGAATCTGGAAATGTGTATTTGCATAGAAACATAAAAGATGTTTGCATCTCCATGTTGTTAGCCTTCTACCAATGGTTAGCACTGCTGCCTCACAGTGCCAGAGACCTGGGTTCGATTCCTGGCATGGGTAACTGTCTGTGTGCAGTCTGCGCATTCTTGCTGTGTCTGCATGGGGGCTTCTTTCGGGTCCTCCGGTTTTCTCCCACAATCTGAAAAATGTGTGGGTTTGATTCTTTGGCAATGCTAAATTCTCCTCAGTGCAATCGAACAGCCCCTGGAATGTAGTGACTAGAGGATTTTCACAGTAACTTCATTATAGAATTCCTACAATGCAGAAGGAGGCCATTCAGCCCATCGAGTCTGAAAACAATCCCATCCAGTCCCTAACCCTGGTAGTCCACATATTTACCCTGCTAATCCCTCTAACCCGCGCTTCCCAGGACACTAAGGGGCAATTTAGCATGGTCAATCAATCTAACCTGCACGTCTTTGGAGTGCGGGAGGAAACTGGAGCACCCGGAGGAAACCCACACAGACACGGGGAGAATGTGCACACTCTCACAGAGAGTGACCCAAGCCAGGAATCGAACCCAGGTCCCTGGAGCTGTGTTAAGGTAAGATTCTTGTGACTAATAAATAAACTTTAAACTAAGGCTGGGATATTACGACTACGTTCACCCCAAAACTGGAAAATCCTGCCTGAGATCAATGGAACTTGCCCATAATGAATCTCATGGTGGGCGGGATGGGAAAATTCCCTCGAAAGGTTTGAACATTCTTCAGAGAATTTACCCCGAGGAGATCTTCCATTATCGCTACTTACATTGGCATTTCTTTTAATAGCATAGGTTTTATTAATTTCATGTTAAAGATTTACTGCAGGGTTGGTACATGGATCATAAATTGTGACATGGAGTTGGAGAATTTTAATTCCCTCAAATTATAACTAAAAAAAGAACTAAAAATTGCTAATAATCAATTAAAAACAAACAAAAAATTTGTGTAAAACATGCCAAATGACTGCACTGTAAAACAGACCCGATTAGAATTAGAATGATGTCCCTCCAAATGAGACCATTCAGCCCATTGTATCTGTGCTGGATCTTTAGAATAGAATCAGGGGTTATGGGGAAAAGGCAGCAGAATGGGGAAGAGACAAATATCAGCCATGATTGAATGGTGGAGCAGACTCGATGGGCCAAGTTTCTTAATTCTGCTCCTATGTCTTATGGAATCCCTAGAATACAAAAGGAAATCACTCAGTCCATCAAGTCTGCACCAAACACAAGTCCACCCAGGTCCTATTCCTATATCCCCACATATTTACCCTGTTAATCCCCTGACACTTGGACCAATTTAAAATGGCGAATCAACCTAACCCACACATCCTTGGACCATGAGAGGAAACTGGAGCATCTGGAGGGAACCTACGCAAACATGAGGAGAACATGCAGACTCCACACAGGCAGTGACCCAAGCTGGGAATCGAACCCGTATCCCTGGCACCGTCAGTGCTAACCACTGTGCCACAGTGCCACTTGAAAGAGATACTGAACTCCTCCCATTTCCTCCCAGTCTTTTCCACTCAGCCTGGCTCTGATCCACTGGTGCCTCGATCTAATTCCCTCCACTCCTAACGGGTGTACAATTGACTAAAGTAAAAATACAAAAAAAAATCACTGAACAAATGTTTAAAATAGTTGGCATGAAAGGGTCAGCTGTCAAAGGAGCTACAGATGTGAAACATTTGTCAGTGATTATAGTTCAAAAATGGTCAAGAACAATAAACAAAGGAACAGCCTCAATGCTGTATGAGACTTGTTGGAATAGACAGATGTTTGGAGCACACATTTCCTTCTTACTTATTATAGTTGGAGATAAAACAGGCTGGAAACCCTCAATGTTTGTTTTAACTTTTATCATTGGGATGCACAGTAAAGAATGTAATGTCCTGTCACTCCTACAGATTCATAAAAAGGCACAAAGAACTTCCTCCATTTCAAAGAATCCATCTGAGGTTCAAAATCCAAGATAAAAAGACAAAATGCTGAAGAATGTATTATTATTATTAGTTAAACTTTTCTTGAGAACCAAACCACTCTTTTTTTTTAATAGCAGTATTTAGACACGTCTCTTCCCAACAGCAATCTTTAAAGAATAATAATTCTGGGAAAAGATTTGACCAAATCCAAACAGTTTTATGGAGCACCACAATAATCTCCTGTGAATCTGCAACATGTAAATCTTTAAACGGCATTCTTCATTCTTCACTTTTCTAGACAAGCTTGGAATCGTGAATGTATTTTGTTTTTGTGGCTGTGTCCTGTGCGAAGGAGCAGGTAGCATTAGTCAAGTGTCCAAAATGAACTGGAGGAGCAGTTGTGACATTTGTCAAACTGCGTAGACACTGGTGACCAGATGGCAAATAAAGGAGATTTATAAATACATCAGTTTAGCCACTGGGCCAAGCTTCCTTCTGCCCCAGGCATGGACATATATCTTACACTGATTCCTCTTTTATCTTCTTTCAGACTGTCACTGAGATAATCTTGTCTCGAATATCAACTTCTTGCTCCCTTGACTCCATTCCCACTAACATAGGAATATAGGGTTTAGCAATGGGAGTGGATAATCCAGCCCTTTGAGCCCACTCTGCCATTTAACACAATCATGGCTGATCTTTCCCTGGTCTCAATTCCCTGTCTGCTTCCCTCAGTCCTTTATCCCACTTTCCATCAGAAACATATCCATCATTTTCTTAAATCAGTTGATTGATTCTGGCTCCACTGCACTCTGGGGCAGTGAGTTCCACTGATTGGTCTTTATTTCTGTTGCTTCTTCATCTCCATCTCTCCCTTTGCCAATATCACCTGAAGATCCAGGATTTGCTCCCATTTCTACTTTGATGACACCTGGCTCCACGTCGTCGCTGTTAATATTGAACACCTTGATTGCTAAGCTCTGTATGTTGTCAGACTGCTTGCCCAGTGTTCACTCCAGGAGTACGTATAGAACGTAGAACACTACAGCACAAACAGGCCCTTCGGCCCACAAGTTGTGCCGATCATATCTATACCTACCAGGCCATAGAACTATCTGTAACTAAAAGTGTGATGGATGTTCTTCTCTGGACCAATCACTTGAAATCTGTGCCTCTGAGTTACTGTCCTCTCTACTGAAGTAAATAAGCCCTTCCAATCAAACCTATCCAAGCTCCCCACAATTTGGTACATTCCAAACATGTCCCCCTCAGCCTTCAAGTAAATTTAAGGAGGAGTTAGATTTTCAATTGGTAATGGGTTGAAGGGTTATGGAAAGAGGGCAGGAGAATGGGAATGAGGAACATATTGACCACGAACGAATGGCAGAGCAGACTCAATGGGCTGAATGGCCTAATTCTGCTCTTGTGTCTTATAAACTTAAGAATTTATGAACATGCTGGAAAATGATGTTTAGGCAGGGTGGCTCATTTTTTAACCGGCGCAGACGCAATGGGCTAACTGGCCACTTTCCGTGTCCTTTCTATAGTTCAATGTTCCTTTCGCTTTGGACAACAGGTCACTCATTGATGTGTGTGGCTCCTTTGGAATGGGTGAAACACAACCCGATCCCAATCCTCCGAAAATGTTATTCCCTCCCGTAGCCAAGGTACAACAACATTTGCTGTGATTATTTCCTTTTCCCCAATCGCGGGGATTTGAGGCTGACCTACCCATCAACACTGGAAACTCTCTCCCCCAAACCTCCTTCCCATGAGACTCTGTAACAAAGGCAGCCTGCACAGCTGGAATATTGTCCTGAACTTATAGGTTGAGAGAACTCGGTCTTTCCTCCCTGTTGAGAGGCGACCTGATAGAGGTTTATAAGATGTTGAGAGGTATAGATCGGGTGGATTCTCAGAGGCAATTTCCCAGGGCTGAAATGGTCGCTACGAGAGGACACAGGTTTAAGGTGCTGGGGGGAAAATACAGAGGAGATGTTAGAGGTAAGTTTTTTGCTCAGAGGGCGGTGAGTGAATGGAATCGGCTGCCGTCAATGGTGGTGGAGGCGAATTTGTTGGGGTCTTTTAAGAGACTTCTGGATGAGTGGATGGGATTTAATGGGATTGAGGGTTATACATAGGCCTTGTGGGTAGGGATATGATCCGCGCAACTTGTGAACCGAAAGGCCTGTTTGTGCTGTAGTTTCTATATTCTAAGTTCTATGAACTGAACTCATTTGCTTTGGAGTTTCTCTTTTGTTGCAGTCCAGCCTGACAGTGGGTAGCAGAGGTTTGTCAGGGGCCTCGTGAAATGTGGTTATAGCGAAACAAGGAGCAAGGGCTGAAGATGATTACTGAATGGAAGACTGGGATTCTAGTCATCCACCCTTTTGTAAAACATAAAATAGAAACTGCACGGATCAGTAAAAGAGGAATCAGCACAATGTAACCACTATACAACGTAAAAAAATATAATCAATTAAACATTGGAATGATACATGCTATACGTTTTAGGTCTATCTTTAATCTTTTTTTGGTTTCACATCACTAGTTTCACCTATTTAGTTCTAATCGCTATCTCTTAGGATTGGGGAACTATTTTCATAGAATCATAGAATCCCGACAGTGCAGAAGGAGGCCATTTGGCCCTTTGAGCCTGTACCAACAACAATCCCACCCAGGCCTTATCCCCGTAACCTCATATTTACTAGCTAATTCCCTTGACACTAAGGGGCAATTTAGCATGGCTAATCCACCTAAACCGCACATCTTTGGAGTGCAGGAGGAAACTTACGCAGACACGGAGAGAATGTACAAATAGTTACCCAAGGCTGGAATTGAACCTGGATCCCTTCATTGTGAGACAGCAGTGTTATCCACTGTACCATCCCCATTGTACGCTGATGCCAAGACATACTATTGTGTATTCTGAAGCAGATGGGGTTAAAACACTCTGTTTTATGAATTGGGTATTATGATTCTCATACAAACCTTCTTGTGCACTTCCTCTATCACTCACAAGATGCGCAAATCAAAATAGCTGTCTATATTTCAGCCCACAACCCTCCCTTTTTGTCTTTTTTCATAGACTGAATGACCTCCACTTTGCTGTAACAATTCTCTGATTGTATCTGCCAAGGTAGAGCATTCACTATCTCCACCAGCAGCGCATAGTGGCGGCAGGTAGAAGATATGCCACAGTAACTCATCCAAGTCTTCTTCAACAAGCATCTAAACACATGACATTGACCATCTAGAAGGACAAGAGCAGCAGACACATAACGACACCACCACCTACAGATTCTCCACCAAGCCGGTCGCCATCCCGATGTGGAAATATATTGGCCATTCCTTCATGTCGTTGGGGCAAAATCCTAGAACTTCCTCCTTAACAATACTGGGTGTACCTACACACAGGGATTGCAGCGGTTCAAGAAGGCAGTTTATTACCACCTTCTCAAAGGCAATTTGAGATAGGCAACAAATGTTGGCCTAGTGAGCAACGCCCATACCCCATGCATCATTTATGGACCTTCGTAAAGGGGCTGAGTATTACCAGAAAAGAATTGGACCCTACGATTTCCACTCCTTCCACATTTTAACCTTTCATTGTTTGTGAAATTAACCATCAGGGAAATGTAGCTGAGATTTTGTGATGGACAAAAAAAAACCAGACACAAATCTGTAATCACAAGAAAATAATGGAATGGTTGCTTGATTGTACAGAAATTGACTATTACTGAAAAGAGAGATGGGTCGCCAAAGCTTTTCATCTTGCACTCATCAGGACAAACGCAAGAATGCCAAATTTCAAACAATATACGCTTGCAGGAGAAAGAGTGCTGATTGGTTGGCAAATTGAATCTGATTGGCTGAAGCATCACCATAGACAAAGTGATGGAGATGTTGCCAGGGCTGGAAAACTGCAGGATAGCCTGGGGTCTTTCTCCTTGGGACTGCGAAGGCTGAGGGGAGACATGATTGGGATGTACCAAATTGTGAGGGGCTTGAATAGATTTCATTGAAAGAGCTTATTTGCTTCAGTAGAGAGGACAGTGATTAGAGGCTCAGATTGACAGTGATTGGTAGAGAGAACAGAGAGGAAATCCTTTTCCTCCAGAGGGTTGTGGTGGACTGAAACTCACTGTCTAAATGGGGGCAGAACCCTCAACTCATCAAACTGGTATTTGGATTGTTGTAACCTGCAAAACCAGTTATCCTGATTTATGAATGGCTGTGATGGACTGACATGGGCTAGATGGGCCAAATGGCCACCTCCCCCTGCCTTAATAATAGATCTTTGATGTTGAACTTACTGGCTACGTGGACACTGCAGCAGTCAGCTGGTCAAGTGAGCTGAGTTTGCATTTCTTGTCTTGAGTGGAAGCTGTATCTGTGCTTCCTCCCAAGGGAGATTTGGCAGAGTTGATTGTGGAAGGAGAGGGAAACTGCTCGGTCCAGTTCCTGATGCTCAACTCACATGATAAGACCTCCCGATGAGGTCTACGCGCTGTGCCATTTTAATCTCTTTGCCCAGAAGAGTTTTTTCCTCCTCAATTCTTAACTAAGAGTTTGCAAACTTTTGCTGCTGCGACATGAATTTCTTCCACCTCTTAACAGTTACCTTGAGGTTTGTCGATCATTAAAACTGAACGTAGGGGCTCTTTGTGGACCCAGACCTTGCTATTTTTTCTATAAATTACATTGCACAAGGTCATTTCTCTAATTACCGAGGAATAGCCCACATGCCAGTGCTGCTGTGGCCCCTACAGCACTCCTGATGTCTGTCCAGCATATGGAGATTGGGGTTTGAGATTTACCCTTGTTAACATCCCAGCTGAAGCTGGTTCAGAAGGAAATACCATCGGATTAAACAGCAGCTGTGTGAGGTTACAGCGAGCAGTCAGACGCAGGCATGGCAATAATATCATCTGGCCTAGTAACACAGGAGAAGAGATGTCAGGCAGACGGAGAAAATATAACTTCTTTTCCTTCGATTACATTTTAATCTTTCATTTTTCACAAAATTAATCATCACAGGTTGGGCAAATTTTGTGGTGGGCAAAAAAAAACAGACATAAAGCTACAATGGCATCACATTGCAGGATCAAATCAGTGGGAAGGCAGTGGCGCGGTGCTATTGTCACTGGTACTAGCACTTCAAAGACCCAGAATAATGCTTTCTGAGGACCGAGATTAGAATCCCATCACAGCAGACAGTGTAATTTGTATTTAACGCAAATCTGAAATTTAATAAAAGTCTACCGATGATCGTGAAACCACTGCCGATTGTTGTTAAAAACCCCATCTAGTTCACTAAGGTCCTTGAGGGAAGGAAATCTGCCTTCCTTACCTGGTCTGGCCTACACCTGACTCCAGAGCCACAGTAAGGTGACTGACTCTCAACTGCCCGCTGAAATGGAGGATAGTTAGGAATAGACAATAAATGACACGTTAATAGCCAGTGACACCCAGATCCTGTAAAAATGAATAAAAAGCAAAGAACAAAGAACAAAGAAGAACAAAGAACAAAACAGCAGAGGAAACAGGCCCTTCGGCCCAACGAGCCCGCACCGCCACCCTGATGTTCCCACCTCTACCCGTGACCCTGTCTATGTTTATAGATCTATGGATTAATAACCAAATTTGAGACAATTTAGGGAGAATTTATTTTGCCAATTAGCCTAAGAGCACATCTTTGGGATGTGGGAGGAAATCGGAGCTCCCAGAGAAAACCCACGCAAGACGGGGAGAATGTGCAAACTCCCACAGACACAGGCCCAAATCCATGTGTCTGCACAGCACAGCGATAGTCACTGAGCTGTCGTGTTGCCCGTCAAATGATCTAGATCAAAGGAGTTGTCTGAAAACTGGTAATTTTGATGATGCACCATGCTTCAAATTTAGATGTAAAAATGGAAAAAGAAGTAGTTCAGGGTAAGGTAAGGTGCTATTTTGGCAGGGCCAGAGGAATTATTGACTTTTACTGCTTCATGTGTTGCTCTACTGAACACCATCCAAACACTCATGATCCGTACTACCTGACCCAAAATCTGGCAAAATCCGAAGTGCAACCGGGCCTTGGGACCGAAGTCACCAGTTTTGATACACTCTGATGTGATTTGATTTGATTTATTATTGTCACATGTCTTAACATACAGTGAAAAATACTGTACAAAGCATACTGTTCATAAAGAAGAAAATGTGAGAGTGCAAAATGTAGTGTTATAGTCATAGCCAGGTGTAAGGAAAGATCAACTTAATACAAGGAAGTCCATTCAAAAGCCTAATGGCAGCAGGGAAGAAGCTGTTCTTGAGTTGGTTGATACATGACCTCAGACTTTTGTATCTTTTTCCTGATGGAAGAAGGTGGAAGAGAGAATGTCCACTCTATGTGGGGTTCTTAATTATACTGGCTGCTTTTCCAAGGGAGTGGGAAGTGTACATAGAGGCAATAAATGGGAGGCTGGTTTGTGTGATGGATTGGGCTACATTCACAACCCTTTGTAATTCCTTGCTGTCTTGGCCGGAGCTGGAGCCATACTAAGCTGTGATCCAACCAGAAAGAATAATTTCTACGGTGCATCTGTAAAAGTTGGTGAGAGTCGTAGCTGATACGTGAAATTTCCTTAGTTTTTTGAGAAAGTAGAAGCATTAGTGGGCTTTCTTAACTATGGCCTCAGCATGGGGGGACCAGAACAATTTGTTGGTGATCCAGACATCTAAGAACTTGAAGCTCTTGAAAGTGTTTACTTCATCCCCATTGATATAAACAGGGGCATGTTGTCCATTACACTTCCTCAAATGGTGACGATTTGTTGACATTGAGGGAGAGATTGTTGTTGTCACACCAGTCCAGGATCCAGTCGCAGAGGGGGTATTGTACCGTACTCCAATTTGTTTTGTCAAAAAGTGAAAAGATTACTGGTATTTAACGGTCAGTGACAATGTAATCTATGAAAGAAAAGAACCTCAGGCTTGCTAAAGAGAAGCAAAGTGTCATTGGGAATGGAGGGAAGTTTATCTTCAGTTCCAATTCAGTTCCTTTCGTTAGAAAGGAGGCGGCTAAGAGGGGATCTTATTGAAGCATATAAGATGATTAGAGGTTTAGATAGGGTGGACAGTGTTAGCCTTTTTCCTAGGATGGAGAAAGCTAGCACGAAGGGACACAGCTTTAAATTAAGGGGTATGAGTTATAGGACGGATATCAGAGGTAGGTTCTTTACTCAAAGAGTGATTAGGGAGTGGAATGCCTGCCTGCAGCTGTTGTAGATGCGCCAAGTTTGGTGGCGTTTAAGAGGTTAATTGATAAGTATATGGAAGAGAGGGGAATGGTTTAGTTTGGAGGGGCATTGCTTTTTATTTTGGTCGGCACAACATCGAAGGCCGAAGGGCCTGTTCTGTGCTGTATTGTTCTATGTTCTATGTTCTATGTTCTATGTTCTATGTTCAATCAGCTCCAACATTTCAATCAGTCCCAACGGTGATCATGGCAATGTCTTCAGGTGCTTTGTTGGAAAGTTCTGAGTAGCTCGCTGGTGAAACACGCTGGCAAAAAGCGAGCAGTGTCAGTGAAAGCTTTCATATGTGACTGCAGGAATGGTTCAGGAGGAGTGAAAGAACTTAAACCGAGTTTGTACTCAGTCTCGTGGAATCAGTAAACGTGGAACCCGCCCAGAATGGGGATCCTGTGATCTGACATCATATACCTCAATGTTTATTTTGTTATTAAAGATCTGTGACTTGGCTGTCAGCTCATTTGCTATTGACTGATTTAAATACACTTTGTATATTTTTTCATCATGCTTCTATTAGCAGTCAGAAACTGAGGTCAAACCCAAACATGCACTTCTGATCAAGACAAATGTTAGCAACATAGAGAGCAACAGTGGAAACAGCGAGTTTATTCTGTGAATAAGGATGATTACTCATGATTGATGAACTATGGAAATAACACGTGTTTACTCCACAACTTCCAGCTCCATAGCTTTCAGATAAATACATCTTATTTTGATTAATGTGGTGTGACTGGATGTATCTTGTTAAGCACGGCAGTTATCTCACTGAGATATTGAGGGTGTCCTGAAAGTTCCTGGGTTAAATGAACCACCTGTTCTGGTGTTTCACTGCAGAGATCCAAATCAGCTAGTGCTTTGTTGATGCTCTGTGCTCTATTATCTGATGGGTAGGGTAGCACAGAGGTTAGCACTGCTGCCTTACAGGGATCCGGGTTCGACTCCCAGCTTGGGTCACTGTCTGTGTGGAGTTTGCACGTTCTCCCTGTGTATGTGTGCGTTTCCTCCGAGAACTCCGGTTTCCTCCCACCGTCTGAAAGACGGGCTGGTTAGGTGCATTGGCCGTGCTAAATTCTCCCTCAGTGCGTCCAAACAGGTTTCGGAGTGTGGCGACGAAGGGATTTTCACAAAGAACTCCATTGCAGTGTTAATGTCAGCAGACTTGTGACACTAATGAATAAATACATAAGACTACATTTACAATCCTGGGATTGGATTTTCAATCTAGGTTTGAGAACCCAATGCCAGGATTATTTCTTCGCCCCTGATATTCACTGGATCTCGAGCCAGACTATGAAGTATGAAACCAGACACAAAGGGTGGAATCTTTCTGTGCCAGCAGTCACGGGAATCATAGTGGGCGGGCCGCAGACCCTGCAAAGGCCCATTGACATCAAGTAGATTTTCTGGCCTTAGGGGAAGTGTGGCTGGAAAATCCCACTCATTTGCTTACACATGAATGTAGCAATACATTACCTGCTTCCTGCGGACTAAGATGCAGGGTCTATTCTCTTTTGAATAAACAAATAAACTAAATGAGAGAACACGTGGCTTGGACTAAAGGAGACGACATAGAAGGGCTTGTCTGTGATTTGAACACGGGGCCTTTCACACAAACACACAATGCCAAAGCAAGAATCAACAAGCCAAGTCTCCCTTATTAATGAGTTTTTCCTCTCACACCGCACATGTTTCTTTCCCATTTTGGGAAGCAGTGGCAGGAGAATTCCCCGGCTGATTATCAGTCTATTGAAGCACATCTTGAATGCTCCTGACATGGCCTGATGTGGGACTTGAACCCAGAGTCCCTGATCCGACGGAAGGGACATAATTACAGTACCAGAAGACCTCCCAGATCCTTCTATGCACTTTTTAGTTAAACAAGTAATAAAAACCAAACAAATTGTCAAGAGAGGTGACAGCCCCTGGTGGGACACTAATAAAAAAAACAAAATTATAAGAGGAAACATACAAAATCCAATGGTAATGGGTGTGCAATCATACACCCAACCCTTGCAATGCTCATCGGTCATGGAAGAAATTTTTCTTTATTCTCTTTTAAATTGAATAAAATTATCAACAAATTTAACAAAAATGACCATCCCGAGTATAACTAAACCATAATAACAAAAGGAAACTTAATAAAGTACAATTTCATCCCTGGCATTGTTCACCAGTTGCAGAAAAGGTCTTTCTTTATATGTACTCAAGATACTGAATCAATCAATGTTTTCCAAGTCCGTATCCTTCGCCCTGATAAGATCATTGTCAGGAAACAATGGTTGTTTGAAGTAAAAAAGAAAATGTCGGATAAATTTAGTTTTAAGTGACCTATATTTGCATTTCATAGAATCTCTACAGTACAGAAAGAGGTCATTCGGCCCATCAAGCCCGCACTGACCACAATCCCACCCAGGCTCTATTCCCGTAACCCTATGTATTTGCCCTGCTAATGTCCCTGACACTAAGGGGCAATTTAGCATGGTCAATCTACCTAACTTACACAGCTTTGGGCCGTGGGCGGAAACCGGAGCATCTGGAGGAAACCCATGCTGACATGGGGAGAACGTGCAAACTCCGCACAGCCAGTGACAGAAGGCTGGAATTGAATCTGGTGCTGTAAGGCAGCAGTACTAACCACTGTGCCATCCCAATTCCATCCGTTTTAATCGGAAATTGTCTGTGTATTCGTTTTAAGTTGTATGTTTGGCCACAATTGGAGAAACATTGCATAGTGGGGTATCCAATATTTTACACCAATTACAAATTACCAGCCCTGCACCTTTCCTCAACCACTCTCAATCTTTAAAGTTGCTGCAAAAATAAATATGCCATGAGGGCAAGATGACAAATGGAAATGTCAGTCTGTAAGATATTCAGGTTTGTAACATTTTGAAGCGAGTGCAGACTTAACCACCAGACAAAAGCAAATTAGCCAGACTTAACATCTGTAACTTTCAGTATTGTACACAGTTCAATGAAACATAGTCTTGTCTCTCTTAGTGTGGAAGTTGATCTGTGTTGTGGAACAAGGAACCACTGTGTTGTCTGCTCTGGGACCACTTTACTGCTACTTTTATTAACATTCTGGCAGCATGACCTCCCAGTTTTCGGGATGAAAGCAAATTACTGAGGATGCTGGAATCTGCAAACAAAAGGGGACGAAAAGGACTCAAAACGTCAGCCCTTTTCTCTTCTTACAAATGCTACCAGACCTGCTGAGATTTTCCAGCATTTTCTCTTTTGCTCCCAGTTATCTGTTTCTTTGTACTTTATGCCTTGTTTAGTTCCAGAGTACGTCACTAAATTCTTTGATTAAGCAGCAGGAAGACCATGGGAGAAGAATAGATACCATTGGCAGCATTCATTTTTCTTCTAGTCATTCATGGGATCTGGGTGTTACTGGCTGGGCTAGCGTTAATTGCCCATCCTTAATTGTCGAACTGAATGGTTTGCTAGGCCATTTCAGAGGGCAGTTGAGAGTCAACCACATTGCTGTGGCTCTGGAGTCTCATGTAGGTCAGACTGGTAAGGACAGCAGATTTCCTTCCCTAAAGGAGGTTAGTGAACCAGATGGATTTTTCAGACAATGGTTTCAAGATCATCAATCGACTTTTATTTAATTCCAAATTTTTATTGAATTCAATTGTCAATTTTATTCATATCCATCATTCAAAAGGTTAGTCATGGAACAAATCAATTCTGACCTCCCAGGTTATCTTGATCCACTACAGTTTGCCTACCACCACAACAGGTCCACAGCAGATGCCATCTGCCTATCCCTGCACACAATCCTGAAAAATCCAGATAACAAAGATATTTATGTGTCAATTCAATTTATTGAATTCAAATTATACCGTCTGCCATGGTGAGATACGAACCCGAGTTCCCAGAGATTTGCCCTGGATTATAGCCCAGTCACAATGTCACTACCTCCCCTACACCACATACTCAGGCTGTCTGAAGTGAAGCACAGTATCAGCCCTATCCCTCCCATGAGACGTGGCAGATCCAGAGATCGATACTTATCCCTCCGTCCAGGACCTGGAACAAACTTCATCGTGGAGTTCGGTGACAAGTGGTGTACCTCAGGGGTCTGTTTTGGGGCCCCTGCTGTTTGTAATTTTTATAAATGATCTGGATGATGGTATTGAAGGATGGATTAGTAAATTTGCAGATGACACTAAAGTCGGTGGAGTGGTGGATAGTGAAGAGGGGTGTTCTAGTTTGCAGAGTGACTTGGACAAGTTGCAGAGCTGGGCCGAGAGGTGGCAAATGGAGTTTAATGTGGAAAAGTGTGAGGTAATGCACTTTGGCAGGAATAATAAAAGTGTAGAGTATAGGGCTAATGGTAGGATTCTTAATAGTGTTGATGAACAGAGGGATCTTGGTGTGTATGTGCATAGATCCCTGAAAGTAGGCAGTCAAATCGAGAAGGTTGTTAAGAAGGCATATGGAGTCTTAGCTTTTATTGGTAGGGGGATTGAATTTCGGAGCCGCAACGTCATGTTGCAACTGTACAAAACTCTAGTGCGGCCGCACTTGGAGTATTGTGTGCAGTTCTGGTCCCCACATTATAAGAAAGATGTGGAGGCATTGGAGAGGGTACAGAGGAGTTTACCAGGATGTTGCCTGGTATGGAGGGCAGGTCTTATGAAGAGAGGCTGAGGGATTTGAGGTTGTTTTCGTTAGAGGAGGCGGCTAAGAGGAGACCTTATCGAAGCATATAAGATGATTAGAGGTTTAGATAGGGTGGACAGTGATAGCCTTTTTACTAGGATGGAGAAAGCTAGCACGAGGGGACACAGCTTTAAATTAAGGGGTATGAGTTATAGGACGGATATCAGAGGTAGGTTCTTTACTCAAAGAGTGATTAGGGAGTGGAAGCCCTGCCTGCAGCTGTCGTAGATGCGCCAAGTTTGGTGGCGTTTAAGAGGTTAATTGATAAGTATATGGAAGAGAAGGGAATGGTTTAGTTTGGAGGGGCATTGCTTTTTATATTGGTCAGCACAACATCGAAGGCCGAAGGGCCTGTTCTGTGCTGTAGTGTTCTATGTTCTATGTTCTAACTTAGCAATTCCCGGTCACCACTTAGCGCAGGCAAGTTGCTTTGAAGGGGAACATCCTTTCATTCACAACCCAGTGCAATAAGATGAAACAACATTATCAAATGTGTTCCTTGAAGGAACAGTGCTAGTCTCTGACTGAAGTATGAAGCAGCATGTGGTCACTGTCAGCTAGACAATCATCACATAACTAGTCCCATATCTCAGTGTGAAAATGACTAAAGTACTACTCTCGCTTTCTATAATTGAAACCCTTTCATCCATTTGACCTGCTTGACTCCTCTTCTTTCTGGTGACAGTGATGCATCACCAATAATACTCTCTATAGGACTCTGCTCTTCTGAAATGAGATTATTAAGAACCTATAATTATGCTCATCATGGAGTATGAATGGAAGCACTAACGTGTTATTTTGCACTGACTGGAGGTTAAAAATCATGTTGTATCATTGAGGATCAACAAAGTGCTCTTACATTGCAGTTAACTGACTCTGGTTGTCTAGACTTTAGCCAGGGAAAATCTGCCCGATCTTTACTGATCAGGTTTAGGAGTGAAGCTCTGTGAGTGTAGAAATCTGTGCACGGGTATAGTTGGATCCCAAAGTGCCCACTCCCCACGCATTTCAATTAACCTGATGTGGAGATACCGACGTTGGACTGGGGTGGGCACAATAAGAAGTCTCACAATGCCAGGATAGTTCTCAAACACAAAGACACAATTGCAACGTAATTACAGATTGGAATGTGAAGAATGCGAATCTTTAACAGTAATTGTGTATTTATCTCTAAAGGTTCGCATTCCAACCATTCTTCACATTCCAATCTGTAATTATCTTGCAAATGTATCTTTGCCTATATATGCCATGTTTGTGAACAAATCTCCACTTACTTAATGAGGAGCAGCACTCCGAAAGCTCCATATTATCCTATTGGACTTTAACCTTGTGCTGTGAAACTTCTTAAATTAATATCATGTTAGACTGCAAGGAATTGACATTGACCTGGGTTTGCTCTCAAACTCCAGCACTCTGTATCATCCTTAATGATTCAGTCCATTTCCTCAGAGTTAGGTCTGGCTTCGAATCCAGGTTTACACACAGAACATAGCGCCGCTAACAATACTGAAATGGCTTTGTGCCAATGTCAAACTAAATGCACCCAAAATCAAAAGCATTCTGCGACTGGAGATACTCACCAAACAGGTATTCTGGTCGCATTCTGATGACCAAAATAAAATGCAACATTTATTTTCAGACAAGAGGCTGCGTTGCTGACCGGCCCAGAACGGGGCCTGTTGGTTAAATCCCACTTCAGTTTTGAAACTCAGAGATGGATTCTCCCATTTTGAGAGTGATCTGGCCAGTGGGAAAGCAGGAGTGGGATTCGTGCTTCCGCTGGCAATTGTGTTCACAAGCTCTCCTGCCTATTCCGATGGGCTGGTCCGGATCCCGTGTGAAACACACGGATATGCTGGAGTCGGGAATCACAATCAGGAATAGCTTAAAATTGCTCCCTACACACCTTTTGGTCGCATCACCAGAGATGGTGGCCAGAAGGAGGCTAGCTCCACACTTCCTGGAGCTGTTGTTGATTGAATGTTGATTGCCATCGATTTATTATTGTCACGTAAATTAGTATGCAGTGAGATGTTTTGTTTCTTGTGCACAAAGCAAACTGCACATCGAGAAGGAAAGGAGAGAGTGCAGGATGTGGTGTTACAGTCATAGTTAGGGTGTAGAGAAAGATCAATTTAATGTGAGGTAAGTCCATTCAGAAGTCTGGCAGCAGCAGGGAAGAAGCTGTTCTTGAGTTGGTTGATATATGACCTCAGACCTTTGTATCTTTTTCCCAACAGAAGAAAATGGAAGAGAGAATGCCCGGTGTACGTGGGGTCCTTAATTTTGCTGGCTGCTTTGCCAAGGCAGCAGGAAGTGTAGATAGAGTGAATGGATGGGAGGCTGGTTTGTGTGATGGATTTATATTTTCTTGCTGTCTTGGGCAGAGCAGGAGGTACCAAAATGTGACACAACCAGAAAGAATGCTTTCTGTGGTGCATCTGTAAGAGTTGGTGACAGTTGTAGCTGACAAGCCAAATTTCCTTAGTCTTCTGAGGCGTTGATGTGCTTTCTTAACTATTGTATTGGCCTGGTGGGACCAGGGTAGGTTGTTGGTGAACTGGACGTCTAAAAATCTGAAACTCTTGACCCTTTCAACTTCATCCCTGTTAATGTAGACAGAGGCATGTCCTCCTTTACGCTTTCTGAAGTCGATAAATAAGAATTGGACATAGGTGTTTGACCTGATGATGAAACAGCACTCCAAAATAAACCTGTCGGACTTTAACCTAGTGTTGTGAGACCTCTTACTGTGCCTGCCCCAATCCATTGCTGGCATGTCTATCTCAGAGATGTCCTTGTTATCTAGGTGTTTCAGGGTTGAGTGCAGGGCCAGGGAAATGACATTTGCTGTAGAACATAGAACATAGAACGTTACAGCGCAGAACAGGCCCTTCGGCCTTCGATGTTGCGCCGGCCAATTATGAAAAAAGCAATGACCCTCCAAACTAAACCATTCCCTTCTCTTCCATATACTTATCAACTAACCTCTTAAACGCCACCAAACTTGGGGCATCTACAACTGCCGCAGGCAGGGCATTCCACTCCCGAACCACCCTTTGGGTAAAGAACCTACCTCTGATATCCGTCCTATAACTATCACCCCTTAATTTAAAGCTGTGTCCCCTGTGCTAGCTTTTTCCATCCTAGGAAAAAGGCTATCACTGTCCACCCTATCTAAACCTCTAATCATCTTATATGTTTCGATCAGGTCCCCTCTTAGCCTCCTCCTTTCTAACGAAAACAACCTCAAATCCATCAGCCTCTCCTCATAAGACATGCCCTCCATACCAGGCAACATCCTGGTAAACCTCCTCTGTACCCTCTCCAATGCCTCCACATCTTTCTTATAATGCGGGGACCAGAACTGTACACAATACTCCAAGTGCGGCCGCACTAGAGTTTTGTACAGTTGCAACATGACGTTGCGGCTCCGAAATTCAATCCCCCTACCAATAAAAGCTAAGACTCCATATGCCTTCTTGATAACCTTATCGACCTTTCTGCCTACTTTCAGGGATCTATGCACAAATACACCAAGATCCCTCTGTTCATCAATGCTATTAAGAATCCTACCATTAGCCCTATACTCTACACATTTATTATTCCTGCCAAAGTGCATTACCTCACACTTTTCCACATTAAACTCCATTTGCCACCTCTCAGCCCAGCTCTGCAACTTGTCCAAGTCTCTCTGCAAACTATAACACGCCTCTTCACTATCTACCACTCCACCGACCTTAGTGTCATCCGCAAATTTATTAATCCTGTGGACTGTTGTGGTAGTAAGTGAACTGTAGTGGATCCAGGCAATCCGGAATTGATTCACGCCATGACTAATCTTTCCAAACACTTCATAATGACGGATGTCAGAGCCACCAGCCGACATTCATTAAGGCACGCTGCCTGGCCTTTGTTTGGTATTGGGATGATAGTCTTCTTCCTGAAGCAGATAGAGAGCTCAGATTGTTCTAAGGAGAGGTTGAAGATTTCTGTGACTATCCCCGCCAGCTGATCCATGCAGGATCTGAGTGCTCATCCTGGTATCCCATTTCAGTGCAGTGCTTTCCATGGATTGACCTTTGAGACGCCTGCAATGGTGACCTTGGAGACAGGTTCACCCGTGGCTTCTGGAGTGGAGATGGTACTCTCGTTGACATCTTGCTCAAAACAGGCATAGAATGCATTGAGCTCATCAGGGAGGGATGCGTTGTTGCTGGCAATTCGGCATGCCTTCATCTTGTAACCTATGTCCTGCAGAACTTGCCATAGTTGATGGGGATTGGTGTGGCTAGCCTGGGACTTTAGCTTTGTCTTTTGGCATCTTTGGTGGATTTCCTTAGATCAAATCTGGCTTTTTTGTATAGATCAGTGTCGCCTGATTTGATCTCTTCAGACGTGGACTTCAGCAAGTAATGGATATCTCTGTTGATCCATGTTTCCAGTCAGGGAACACTGCGGGGGGAACGGGGGGAGGGGATGGCATAATAGCACAGTGGTTAGCACTGCTGCTTCACAGGTCTAGGGACCCTGGGTTCGATTCCTGGCTTGGGTCGCTGTCTGTGTGGAGTTTGCACGTTCTCCTCATGTCTGCGTGGGTTTCCTCTTGGGTACTCTGGTTTCCTCCCACAGTTCAAACATGTGCAGATTAGGTTGATTGGCCATGCTAAATTCACCAGAGATGCGTAGGTTAGAAGGTTAATGGGTAAAATATGTACAGTTATGGGGGTAGAGCCTGGTGGCATTGTGGTCAGTACAGACACAGTGAGCTGAATGGCCTCTTTCTGTACTGTAGAGTTTCTTTCTATGAACACATGGATTTGCTTCTTTGAAGAAAATAAGAGGCAACTTGATTGAAACACATAAGATCCTGAGGGATATTGGACAGGGTGGATGTGGAGAGGATGTTTCCGCTTGTGGGAAAATCTAGAACTGGGGGTCACCGTTTAAAAATAAGGGATTGTCCATTCTAGTCAGGAGAATGCTTTTCTCCCAGAGAATTTGAGTCTTTGGAATTCTCTTTCTCAGAAGTCAGTGGAAGAAATCTTTGAATACTGTTAAGGCAGAGCTAGACAGATTCTTGATAAACGAGTGTGTAAAACAATATTGCCGAAAAGGGGAATGGAGGGGTATAGAAAACTGATTTAAAATAGGGATCATGAGCCTTGGGAGTTCCTGGGAAGTGTGTAAATAGATGATGATATTGATGTACTTGTTTTTATTCCACAGGTGCTTTGGTCCACCTTGTTGTCTAACAAGGGGCGTACAGGCGATGGGTCGTGAGAGGGCTGCTCTTGGATTTTTCAAGAGTATCCTAGTGCTTCACGTCGTTAGTGTACGCTGACCTGGACCATTTGATGGGCAACACAACAGCTCAGTGACTATCGCTGTGCTGTGCAGATACATGGATTTGGGCCTGTGTCTGTGGGAGTTTCAGCATTCTCCCCGTGCTTGCGTGGGTTTTCTCCAGGTGTTTCCTCCCACACCCCAAAGATGTGCTCTTAGGCTAATTGGCAAAACAAATTCTCCCTAAATTGTTTCAAATTTGTTTTTTTAATGCATAGATCTATAAACATAGACAGGGATCACAGGTAGAGGTGGGAACATCGGGATGGTGGCACGGGCTTGTTGGGCCGAAGGGCCTGTTTCCCGTGCTGTTTTGTTCTTTGTTTAGGATCTGAGAATATTTGGTGTAATCCAGAATATCTGACGATGAATGGATCGCTGGAATTCGCCAGTCTCGCCTGTCACAGAATTGGAATGGGCAAATGGTGGACAACGGGATGTCTGTTGAACTCGAGCGACAATTTCCGGTCTCGGAAGGGTGTACTGTATATGTTCAAGATCGGGCTGCTTGGATTAAGAGAGTGGTGCTGGCTGGGCCTCTGTACCAGAGGAGTAAGCAGGTTGGGGCAGAAGGTATGATTGGTTTCATTCTCATCCTGCTAGAACATATGAGTCTCTCCGCAAAGATTGGGAATATATTAGTCAGCGTGACTCACCAAGATCTGATTTGCCCTCTTCTCTTCACAGGAGAGAGAGTGATGAACTGCACTGTTTCTGTAATAAACAGTAATGAGTTCTATTCCGAAGCTATGAATGACAAAGCCACTTCAGATTTCAGTTTCAGTGTCCGATTGATGAAGTCAATCTAAAGCAAGTTGTTGGAATTGACAAGAGGCTAGCAATTAATTAAAGTGTACATGCAGCTTCAGTGACACCAAGTTACAGGATGTCAGAATGTACAACATTTCATTTCCCCTAGAAATACTATTCAACGTGTCCTATTTCAGACACGTCAATAGATCACCATCCATAGCAGATTTGTAAGGCAGACTTTTCAGGTTTTAAAATTGCACAACATTTCCTATAAAACATCCACAGGTTTTAGGTCTGGAATAATAAAAAAGGTCAAACTTCTTAATTTTTCATCATAATTTATATTTATGACGCTAGTGAAGGATCTTTGTTATGCACAGTGGCTCAATGGTTAGCATTGATGCCTCACAATGCCAGGGACATGGGTTCGACTCCCGGCTTGGGTCACTGTCTCTGCGGAGTTTGCACATTCTCCCTGTGTCTGCATGGGTTTCCTCTGCGTGCTCCTGTTTCCTCCCACAACCTGAAAAACGGGTGGTTAGGTGCATTGGCCATGCTAAATTCTCCTTCCATGTACCTGAACAGGCACTGGAGTGTGGTGACTTGGAGGTTTTCACAGTAACTTCATTGCAATGTTAATGTAGGCCTACGTGTGACACTATTAAATAAACTTTAAATTAAAAAGAAAACTCTATTCCTTAAGCGCAATAAAAATCTTCCAGTGATTAAATAATGAAGGAAATTATCTTAGCACTCTGGTTAATGCTTTTATATAATTCTTTGTTATCTTATGTTAATAAAGTCATTAGCTTCTTATCCAATATTATTCAATTATTGTGCACAAGTAATTGCCACTTTACCAGCAATAGCGTCAGATCTAAACACTAATTCATTTGCTAATTCTCTATTAGAGTGTCCTTGTGATGGTGATGTGTTACCATTTATTCAGAGTCTGAGCCCTCTGTCGGAATTTTACCGTAATGCCTGCCCCACAATCGGTGCTCCCAGAACAAAATCCTTTGTTGGCCTCTGGCGGGTTTGTATGAGCCTTGCTCGAGCAAGGTTGTAAAATATTGCCCTGTGTATTTGTCCCATTCCTTCTTGAGTGAATGTGTATCCTGTTCATTCCCAGAGTGAACTGAGACTTTCTTTGTCCGTGGTTGTCCATGTCCTTGCTGAAGACATACCGTTTGCAAATGAAATACCCTGCTCCACTTGCTTCACAGTTTCAGCCAGAAGTTTGTTTGCTGTTGCATTTTCAAATGGTTTCGCAAGCTTATGAATCTTTTCATTTAGCTCAATGATTTTCTGTATCTCTGAGAAATCCAGTGCTTTTTTTTCTTCCGGTGTCTTGTGTCTCTGTGTTGGATTTGCAGGTTCTGACCTTAGTTCTGTCTTTTCTTTCTCTGCAGCTTGGAAATTACTACTGGAGATGGAGGGATACAAAAGAATGTTCTAGTTGAAGATCAAGAGCCTCAGGATATTCCTGGGAATTAATAGATTCCTATCGGTCGCCCAACAAATTTTAAGGCTGAACTTGTCACTTACGATGGTGCTATTGGGGATCTCATTACTGATTGTATAGCCTGTTATATGTCTATTTGTGTTTATTGATGTCTCCTTTTACATCCACAGGTGATTTGGTCCGCTTGTTGGCCAACAAGATGCATACACGCGGTAGGTCGTGCGAGGGCTGCTCTTGGATGTTGCTTCGAGAGTTGCCTAGTGCTTCACGTCCGTTAGTGTACGCTTAAACTGGACCAATTGACGGGCAACACATCAGCTCAGTGACTATCATTGTCTGCTGTACAGTTACAGGGACACAGGTCAGATCTCTGGCTTGGATCAATGCCTGTGGGAATTTGCACATTCTCCCCATGTTTGCGTGGGTTTTCTCCGGGTGTTTCGGCTTCCTCCCACATCCCAAAATCATGCTTTTTAGGCTGATTGGTGTCATTAAATTGTCCCTGAATTGGATCTCCCTTAATCTGGCGCACATATAATTCCTTAAATTTCCACCCTGTTTATTGTGGAGTTCCACTAGACAGAAACGTCGACGAGCAACAAAAGACTTGAATAAGACACTCACTGAGTGTTAAAATGGGCGCCACGGGCTTGAAGGGCCGAAGGGCCTGTTTCCTATGCTGTGCTGTTCTTTGTTGTTTGATTTTTCTGTCAATATCTCACTCTTTGCTATTCAACTGCTTCTTCAGTTTGTTCTTTGTGGCTTTTGTCTTTCTTCTGGGAAAAATGAAACTTTGCTCAGTGCCTTTTGCCAATTGGTTCTTCAATTTGTTCAGAGTGACATTAAATCCATTTTCACAAATCCTCTTTGCAATTTTCCACTGGAGTAAATTTCATCCTGAGGAATTCTTATAACCTGTGAAGATTTTCCCATTGTTTGTGAAGCTGTCTTGCTTCATCTTGAGTTTTCCCAAACATAGTAAAGTTTCCTCATATTCCCCCTGCTGTGTAAGACAGTCTCGGGATTGGGACGATACTTATTGGAATTTAGAAAAATTAGGGGAGTCATAAAGTCATAGAGGTTTACAGCATGGAAACAGGCCCTTCAGCCCAACTTGTCTGTGCCTTTTTCTTTAAACGCCAAAGCTAGTTCCAATTGCTCGCATTTGGCCCTTATCCCTCTGACCACATCTTACCCATATAACATTCTAAACACTTTTTAAAAGACAAAATTGTACCTGCCTCTACTATTACATCTATCAGCTTGTTCCAGATATCCGCCACCCTCTGTATGAAAAAATTGCCCCCTGGTCACTTTTGTATCTTTCCCCTCTCACCATAAACCTATGCCTTCTAATTTTAGACTCCCCTATCTTTGGGACAATCTGATCTATGCCTCTCATTATTTTATAGATGTCTATAGGGTTACCCTTCAGCCTCCTCCACTCCAGAGAAAGAAGTCCCAGGCTACATAATCTCTCCTTATAATTCAAATCATTAAGTCCTGGTCGCGTTCTAGTAAATCTTTTCTGCAGTCTTTCTAGTTTAATAATATCCTTTCTATAATAGGGTGACGAGAACTGTACACAGTATTGCAGTATCTAAGTGTGGCCTTACTAACAATGTCTTGTAAACTCCAACAAGACATCCCAATTCCTGTATTCAATGTTCTGACCAATGAAATCAAGCATGCTGAATGCCTTTTTCATCACTCTGTCCACCTGTGATTCCACTTTCAAGGAGCTATGAACATGTACCCCTAATTCTCTTTGTTTTGTAACTGTCCCCAACACCCTACAATTAACTGAGTAAGTCCTGCCTGGTTCAATCTACCAAAATGCATCACCTCACATTTATCTAAATTAAACTGCATCTGCCATTCATCAGCCCACTGGCCCAGTTGACCAAGATTTCATAGCAATCCAAGATAACCGTCTTCACTGTCCACGATGCTACAAATTTTGGTGTCATCTGCAAACTTATGAACCATGCCACCTATATTCTCATCCAAATCATTAATATTAATGACAAATAATAGTGGACCCACCACTGATCCCTGAGACACATCACTGGTCACAGGCCTCCGGTCTGAAAAACAACCATCCTCTGGCTTCTGTCATCAAGCCAATTTTATATTCATTTAGTTACCCCAACCTGGATCTCGTGTGATTTAACTTTATGCAACAACCTACCATGTGATACCTTGTCAAAGATCTTGCTAAACTCCATGGCAACAACATCGACTGCACTGCCCTCATCTACCTTCTTGGTACCTTCAAAAATCTCAATCAAATTTCTGAGACATGATTTTCCACTCACAAAGCCATGCTGCATGCCCCAATCAGTCCTTGCGTCTCTAAATGACTAGTAGATCCTGTCTCTCAAAACACCTTCCAGCAACTTATCCACTACAGATGTGACGCTCACTGCCCTGTAATTCCCAAGCTTTTCCCTGTAGCCCTTCTTAAACAATGGCACAACATTTACCACCCTCCAATCTTCAAGCACCTCTGACAGAAACACATATGATTATGAAGATAGTCGATAAGATACAAGCAGGGAGGTTGATTCCAATGGTGGGTGAAATGAAAACTAGGGGATAAAGTCTCAAAATAAGAGGGAGCAGATTTAGGTCTGAGTTGAGGAGGAACTTTTTCGCATAAAGTGTTGTAAATCTGTGGAATTCCATGCCCACTATAGCAGTTGAGGCTACCTTATTGAATGTTTTTAAGGCAAAGATGGGTAGATTTTTGAACAGTAAAGGAATTAAGGGTCATGGTGAGTGAGTGGGTAAGAGGAGCTGGGTTCATGAAAAGATCAGCCATGATCTTATTGAACGGCGGAGCAGGCTCGAGGGGCCAGATGACCTACTCCCGCTCCTAATTCTTAAATTTTTATGTTCTTCTGTTTTCATTTCTTCACATTGTTGAATGGTCACCCATTCCTTTTGAATTTGATCTTGAAGGACAATTAATTGCTCCTTCAACTGTTTATTTTCTTGTTAACCTCTTACCAACTCACTCTGTGTTTCAGTGCATCATTTCTTTGACTCAGCTTGAATCTTGTGCTCCCAGTCTTTCAGTTCAGCTGATGAGGACACTTCCCTGTAGAACAGTTCCCGTTAACTTTCTGCATTTTTTGTTTCCTTTGCGTGACCTCAGATCAAATTCCTTCATTCCCAGCCACCTGTGCACTCCGCACTCCCATTTGTTTGGGTCAGCTGCTTCTTTCTACTGCACTTAAACTCATGCCATTCCATTGTACTAGCATGGTCGGCAACTAGCTTTGTGGTTTCCTTGAATATTGTCTCTGTTTTTCTAGGGTCTTTTGTTTCTCTTGTTCTGGAGCTGATGGCTGCTCTCACTTCTGGGGTCTTTTGTTGCCTTCAGTTCTTTATTAAGTATTACGCTCCCTCTGGGATCACTTCCAATTTTCTGTCCATGACCATATTGTTTCCTGTAGTTACAGCTTTAAATAAGACCATATGATATAGAAGAAGAATTAGGTCATTTGGCCCATTGAGTTTGCTCCATCATTCAATCATGGCTAATATGATTCTCATCCCCATTCTCCCTGTAACCCTTGATCCCCTTGTTGATCAAGAACCTATCTATCTTTGTCTTCAAGAAGACAGAGGATGATCCGGCCCTCCACAGCCCTCTGTGGCAATGAGTTCCATAGATTCACTACCCTTTGGCTGAAGAAATTCCTTCTTATCTCAATTTTAAAGGAGTTTCTCCTCACTCCGAGGTTATGCCCATGAGTTCTAGTCTCACCAATTCTTGGAAACATCTTCTTTACATCCACTCTATCTAGGCCTCTCAGTATTCTGTAAGTTTTATTTGAATGCCCCTCATCTTCCTCCATCCAATAAAGACCCAGAGTCCTCAACCACTCCTCATATAACAAACCTTTCACTTCTGGGATCATTCTTGTGAACCTGCTCTGGACCTCCTTCCAAGGCAAGCGCATTCTTTCTTAAGCGTGGGGCCAAAAACTGCTCACGTTGCCCTATTACCGCTGCTGTGAAATAACCATTTTGTCACTTCAGGTGGTCTGCAGCTGTTGGTTTTCTTTGTAGCGATGTCAACAGTGTGGGTTCAATTCCCATACCAGCTGAGGTTATTCATAAAGGTCCCATCTTCTCAACCTTGCCTCTCGCCCTGAGGTGTAGTGATCCTCAGATTAAATCACCACCAGTCACAGCCTGAAGTCATCTGGGACTTCAGCAACTTTACATTCACTTTCTCTGAAACTCTTTCATTTTTACTTTTATTCCTACAGGTAGCTTCTTTGTGTGAACATCTCACGCTTTGTGATTTTGGCAAAGTAAGTAATTGCATTGCATTTTTAAAAGGTTTTAAAAGTTTTTAAACTTTATTCCTTTTAAGCTAAAAAGGCCACAGCAGAAATTTATTTTCTTTTGACCTCTGTAGGTTCTTTGATCTTTGTGCTTTGGGAATTCCAACGCTTTTATTGACATTGTAAGCTGTTAAATCTGCAGCAATTTCTTCTAAACTCTGCACATTTTCCCTCTGCTCTGTCTGCCGTTTTCCTAGACTTTCTTTAATTTTTATTACCAGTAACTGTCCTCTAGCTTCTACAGGCCGCTGAAGCTCTGGGGCAATTACCTATTTCACATTGTAAAGACAGTTTCTGCCAATGTACCTTTTCTCACCCATATCTGTTTCTTGACTCTGTGTCACTCAGGGACTTACACTTGTAGGTTTGCTCACTGTCTTGTGATCTAAGCAAGTGTCTAATTCACTGTCATTCAGAATTTTGCAGTTTTGTGGTTGCGTTACTCACCAGGGGAAGCTATAGCCTAGTGATATTATCACTACACTATTAATCCAGAAACTCAGCTAATGTTCTGGGGACCTGAGTTCAAATCCCGCCATGGCGGAATTTGAATTCAATTAAACATACCTGGAATTAAGAACATACCGATGACTGTGAAACCATTGTCGAAAAAACCCATCTGGTCCTTCAGGGAGGGAAATCTACCTTCCTTACCTAGTCTGGCCTACATGTGAATCCAAGTCAGGGCAACGTGGTTGACTTTCAACTACCCTCCAAGAGCAACCGGGTTGGACAACAAGTGCTGGCCAACCAGTGACACCTCACCAGGTTTTTTCACTCTGTATCACTCAAGGTTTTGCAATGGAATCCACTCACTTTCTGGGTCTGTAGAGAAGCTCCTTTATCTTAGTCTTGGATTTTTCTTCTTGGGTTTGCTGCTTGTTTGAAGCTCCCATTACTGCCAACCATGTTGCAATATGTGTTCTTTACATGTTCTCAGTGATAGTGTCTCAATACTTATATATTTAAATATCAACCATTTGTTATTAGATTCCAGGTACTGTCCTACATGGTGCTGTTTCTTTATATAAGTTTCCAGAGTGTTCTCTCTGTCTGTTTTTATTACCATGTGACTTAAAACAGCATACCATGCTATTCTCCAGCCCCACAATAACCCTTGCTCCACCAAGCATCTTGACATTACAATGGCATGCACGCACATCATATAAATCTATATTTGGCCTCGGATAGGGGGAGCACTGCTGCCTCACTGCCTCAGGTCACTGTCTGTGTGGAGTTTGCACATTCTCCCCGTGTCTGGACAGGTTTCTTCTGGGTGCTCCAGTTTTTCCCACTGTCAAAAGATGGAAGAGTTAGGTTGATTAGCCATGACAAATTATCCAATAGTGCCAGGGGGATAAGCAAGGTAAATATATGGGATTGCGGGAATAGGCCCTGGGGGAGATTGTGCAGAATTGATGGGCCGAATGGCCTCCTTATGCACTGTAGGATTCGATGTTATTAAATAGCTTCAGGGGCCAAGTGACCAACTCCTGATTCTAATTTGTATGTTTGTACACACCATATTGTTTGTTTGATAGGGTTCTGTTGGAAACTGCTTAGGACTATTTATAGTGAGACAGTTTGGCAGCAAATAGGACAAGTTATTACAGATGGTAGTGTTGTGGATAAGCTGCAGGGATGTGTGTTCCTCTCTTTGTGTTTTCCCTCCGCCTCAGATATATCTGTCCTTTCAATGGAGATGGTAGTGTCGTGATATTGTCACTGGATTAGTAATCCAGAGACTCAGAATCAGGCTCTGGGGACCCGTGTTCAAATCCCACCGTACTATAGGTGATGAAACTTGAATTGAACTACCCTGTGGGGTCCACTTGGCACACACAGCATACCATTGCCATTTTAATTAAGGTCTAAGGTTTAACTCAGGCTGGCTCAGATTCATCTCTCTGCCAATGGGCCTTCATCCTGTTTTGGAAGAGTTGGAGCAGGCGGAGTTATACTGAGTCCCAACCCCTGAGCCTGGACTTTGGCACACTGCTGGATGCCGGATTCTGCTTTCCAATGGACATTCGGTGCGGGAACATTCTGCAAGGCACTGTGGAGTTCTGCTGGCTAAACCTCCATGTTAGGTGGCAATGGAGGTTCTTCTGAGGCTGAGTCCCGAGAGGGGTCTAAATTGGGTGGAAAATTCAGAAACTTCAAGTATAGGCTGAAACATAGCCAGAGGCAGAATCCATGAGGACAGAGAGTGGGTAACACCAAGCAGAAGGAATTGGAGACCTCAGAGAGTAATGGGATCAAGAAGCTTGACATCATCCAGGACAAAGCAGCCCCGCTTGATGGGCACCACATTCACGTACATCAATTCTCTCCACCATGGACGCTCAGTCTCAGCAGTGTGCATTATCTACAAGACGCATGGCAACAATTCACCCAAAATCCTTAGACAGCACCTTCCAAACCCACAACTGCTTCTATCTAGAAGGACAAGGGCAGCAGATACATGGAAACGCCACCACCTGCAAGTTCCCCACCAAGCCACTCGCCATCCTGACTTGGAAATATATCACTGTTCCTTCGCAGTTACTGGACCAAAATCCTAGAATTCCCTCCCTAACGACATTGTGGGTCAACCCATAGCATTTGGATTGCAGTGATTCAAGATGGCAACTCACCATCACCTTCTCAAGAGCAACTAGGGATGGGCAATAAATGCTGGTCCAGCCAGTGATGTTCATGTCCCACAAATGAATAAAAAGAAGTTGAGTTTTTCGCCCGCTGCGTCAGTGTCTGGAGAGTTGGTGAGGAGGTTTGGAGCGAGCACACAACTTGCTGGAGACTAAGATACACTATCTGAATACTGCAGACTCACCATCCATAGGGAAGGGCCAGAGGTGAGGCAGATACCGTTCATATTCTGGATGGTTAAGCAATCTGTCTCATGTGTTCCAAGGGGAATGAGGAATGTCATGTATGCATCACCGGTCAATCTTGTTTCTTTTCTGTGATCATTAAGTGTCACTCTGCTGGAAGTGAGGCATCCCTGTCCTCCAATCAATCCTGCTAGCTGGCTCATTCATGGCTTGGAGCTAAGCTCTTAAAGGTTTTCTTATGTATCTGGAACATCAGGACATCCACTGTAAAAAGTTTAATCCATGCAATGAATGGGACCAACTTAGATAAATGTAAGGATAGAGCCAAAATGTGTTTGTCCCCCAGAGAGAAATGAATTGATTGGGGATATTAGAGAGAAATGAATTGATTGGGGATATTAGAGAGAAATGAATTGATTGGGGATAGTCAGCATGGTTTCGTGAAGGGTAGGTCATGCCTTACTAACCTCATTGAGTTTTTTGAGAAAGTGACCAAAGAGGTGGATGGGGGTAAGGCGGTTGATGTAGTATATATGGACTTTAGTAAGGCGTTTGATAAGGTGGCCCATGGAAGACTTCTACAGAAAATGCAGATGTGTGGAATAGAGGGTGATTTAGCTAATTGGATTAGGAATTGGCTGGCAGATAGAAGACAGAGGGTGGTGGTTGATGGGAGATATTCATCGTGGAGTTCGGTGACAAGTGGTGTGCCTCAGGGGTCTGTTTTGGGGCCCCTGCTGTTTGTAATTTTTATAAATGATCTGGATGAGGGTATTGAGGATGGATCAGTAAATTTGCAGATGACACTAAAGTCGGTGGAGTGGTAGATAGTGAAGAGGGGTGTTATAGTTTACAGAGTGACTTGGACAAGTTGCAGAGCTGGGCCGAGAGGTGGCAAATGGAGTTTAATGTGGAAAAGTGTGAGGTAATGCACTTTGGCAGGAACAATAAATGTGTAGAGTATAGGGCTAATGGTAGGGCTCTTAATAGTGTTGAGGAACAGAAGGATCTTGGTGTATGTGTCAATAGATCCCTGAAAGTAGGCAGTCAAGTGGATAAAGTTGTTAAGAAGGCATATGGAGTCTTAGCTTTTATTGGTAGGGGGATTGAATTTAGGAGCCGCAGCATCATGTTGCAACTGTACAAAACTCTAGTGCGGCCGCACTTGGAGTATTGTGTGCAGTTCTGGTCCCCACATTATAAGAAAGATGTGGAGGCATTGGAGAGGGTACAGAGGAGGTTTACCAGGATGTTGCCTGGTATGGAGGGCAGGTCCTATGAAGAGAGGTTGAAGGATTTGAGGTTGTTTTCGTTAGAAAGGAGGCGGCTAAGAGGGGATCTTATTGAAGCATATAAGATGATTAGAGGTTTAGATAGGGTGGACAGTGATAGCCTTTTTCCTAGGATGGAGAAAGCTAGCACGAGGGGACACAGCTTTAAATTAAGGGGTATGAGTTATAGGACGGATATCAGAGGTAGGTTCTTTACTCAAAGAGTGATTAGGGAGTGGAATGCCCTGCCTGCAGCTGTTGTAGATGCGCCAAGTTTGGTGGCGTTTAAGAGGTTAATTGATAAGTATATGGAAGAGAAGGGAATGGTTTAGTTTGGAGGGGCATTGCTTTTTATTTTGGTCGGCACAACATCGAAGGCCGAAGGGCCTGTTCTGTGCTGTAATGTTCTATGTTCTATGTTCTATGTTTGATGGGCTGACATTTCTAGGTGAGCAAGAAGAACATCTGGAAGATACTGTCCCATGGGTCAGTAGTCTAGCCATCTTCAGCCACTGATTCCCAACCCACTGTGAAAAGTATCTAAATCTGTGCAGTGATGCACTTTTCCAGCTCAACTTGGCAGGCCACGGGAGAAATGTTCTATCTCCGTGCAGACGTTGTAATATCTCAAGCTAGTGCACCAGATGAAGACTGCGTGCTGTTGGTTGGGACATCCAGATACTTGGCCAAGGATCAGTCCTGCTACACGATAAATATTTCAGCAGAATAAAGGGACCATTTAAACTAGTTCTGCATGATTCTAAGAGGAACACAGGTGATAGAATAGGTGCAGGACAACACCAAAAACAAAGCTATCGTCCCCAATTAAAAAGAGGGTGGCTACAGTCTGTCCGACAATAAATTATGTGTGATGTTAACATGCTCGTGTTTCAAATAGTCATTTGGAAGTACAGAATTTGATAATGCTGAAAAAAAGACATGTTATCAAAGTTTTTCATCTTGCACTTATCAGGATAATTCAGAAGAATACCAAACCGTAAAGGGAATAACTTTCATTGCATGGGAAGAGAGTGCTGATTGGTTGGGAAGCAGACTGTTACTGTAATGGAATCAATATATACATGATGATTCACTTCAGAGGATTTTTGTGTATATCTGTGCGATGATACATATTGTTGTTTAAAGCTTATTTATTCATGTCACAAGTTATATTAACACTGCAATGAAGTTACTGTGAAAATCCCCTAGTTGCCACACTCTGGTTTGGGTACACTGAGGGAGAATTTAGCATGGCCAATGTATCTAGTTTGACTTTCTGTCTGTGGGAGGAAACCCACACAGACACGGGGAGAATTTGCAGGCTCCATCCAGATAGTGACCCAAGCCGGTAATTGAACCTGAGTCCCTGATACTGTGAGGCAGCAGTGCTAACCACTGTGCAAACTTTGCATTCAAAATTTGTCAGTCACAGCACACTTCCTGCAAATTTTTTTTTGTACTTAATTATCAAGGGTAAAACAGCAACAAATAAGAATTGAAGAGGTAGGTAACAGTTAGCAGACTTGCCAGCAACACATGGCTGAGGATGCAGGAATGAAACAAATCAACTATGAGCAGCCAGAAAAATCTAACAGCAAAAGAAAGGTGAGATTGAGTCCTTGGAATGCCTCAAAATAGATTGCATTAATCCCATTGAGCACTTCCTTGCTGTTAACACTCAAAATCATGGAATGATAGAATCCCTACATTGCAGCAGGAGGTCATTTGTCCCATCAAGTCTGCAACAACAAAAATCGGCCCTATCCCTGTCATCTCTTGACATTAAGGGGCAATTTACCATGATGAATCAACCTACCAGCATGTCTTTCAGACTGTGGGAGGAAGCCAGAGCACCTGGGAGAAACTCACAGAGACACAGGGAGAACGAGCAAGGTAGGGGTGTCTAAAACTAGAGGGCATAAGTTTAAGGTGAAAGGCAAGAGATTCAGAAGTGCTCAGAAGGGTGCAATTTTTCCACACAGAGAGCATCTGGAACAAACTGCCAGAGGTAGTAGTAGAGATGGGTACAATTTTGTCTTTTAAAAAGCATTTAGACAGTTACATGAGTAAAAAGAGTATAGAGGAGTTTGGCAACTAGGGAATTTTCACTGTAACTTCATTGCAATGTTAATGTAAGTCTTCTTGTGATACTAATAGATAAATTAAAAAAAACCTTAGGTTTCTGCTTTCGGACACTCGTGCTGATGCCAGGGTTCACTGTTAGTTTTACCAAGAATTAGCACTAAGTGCTGAGAGAACCATCATCATTGGTACGTTGAGTTCAGGTCTTTGATTTCTGTGTTTTGTACCTTCCAGTTTGGGTTGGTGATATTTTTGCTCTCCCAATGTACATGCCTGGCACTGTAGGTCATGCGTGTGTGATTGCTGTTGATTTTGTCGGTGTGAAATCAGTAAAGTTTATTTATTTTTTCACTGCCAGTGTAGAATTTATTTCCAGGTAGATCAATGGGAGTTTGCAGTTGGGTTGAAGACTTTCTACTTGTGGAGATCTGGATTTCACACTGGTGGCCACGAGCTCATTTGCGGGCTCACTCGACTTTATTCTTTTTCAGTCTGCTGCGTGGCATTCATTTAGTTTTTGACATATTTCTCCAGGAAGTTTAATGGTTCTTAAATGTTCCAATACACAATGTAGCCACTGATTCCATTGCGGCACCTGGCACAACTGTCAATGATGTAAAGATGCCGGCGTTGGATTGGAGTGGTAAGAACTCAGTAAGAATTTAGCAACACCAATTATTAATCCAACTGATTTATTTGATAGTAAAATAGCGAGCTTTCAACACTCCCGTGTCTTCATCAGGCAAGTGCAGTGTTCTGGTCTGCAATAGCACACATCAGCTGAGAGGCTTTGCCGTCGCACCTCTCTCACACTCCTCAATCACCTCATACACCAGCTCTATAGCAAACGCCGCACCCTGGAAAGTAAAATGGAATACATATTCTCAACTTGCACTCAGGATGCAGACCAGCTGCGAAACTTTGCCAAGCAGATGAGACAAAGAAACTACACCATTTACATGCACACCAAGAACAGGAAACTTGAAAAACTCGGCATCGCCACCAGCAACAACCAAACCTCCCTTGGCACCACAGTAGAAAACAACACTACCGCAGGGAGGTCCATTGTTAACTTGTTGGACTACACACTTCAATCAGAAGAAATCGAAGTTCTCAGCCGAGGGCTCAATTTCTGTCCCACCACCAAAATGGATCCCATCAGTCTCGCAGCAGACACAGAGGAATTCATCAGGCGAATGAGGCTGCGTGAGTTCTTCCACGAACCCCAAGAGGCCAATAGTGGACTCAATGAGATAGCGAATGAACCAGAACAGCCAACAGAGGGATCCGCAGTGCAGCAACCGAAGAGGAATGAATCCAATTGGACTCCTCCGGAAGGCCGCTGCCCCCGACTGGACATGTATGCCCAAGCCATCAGGAGGTGTGTGAACACCAGATTCATCAACCGCACTTACAAGACAGTCCCGAACATCACCCAAGCACAAAGCAAGGCCATCCGTGCTCTCAAGACCAACCGCAACATTGTCATCAAACCAGCAGACAAAGGAGGCGCCACCGTCATACTGAACAGAACGGATTACTGTGAAGAAGTGTACCGACAACTAAACAATGAGAAACACTACAGACAGTTACCAGCAGATCCAACCAAAGAACACACTCGTCAACTCAACACTCTGATCAAAACCTTTGATCCGGACCTTCAGAACACCCTCCGGGCTCTCATTCCACGTACTCCCCGCATTGGAGATCTCTACTGCCTCCCAAAGATACACAAGGCAAACATACCCGGCCGTCCCATCGTATCGGGCAATGGGACCCTGTGTGAGAACCTCTCCGGCTATATCGAGGGCATCCTGAAACCCATCGTACAAAGAACCCCCAGCTTTTGTCTTGACACTACGGACTTCCTGCAGAAACTCAGCACACATGGAGCAGTGGAAACAGGGACACTCCTTGTCACAATGGATGTCTCGGCGCTCTACACCAACATCCCCCACGACGATGGTATTGCTGCAACTGCCTCAGTACTCAATGCCAACAACTGCCAGTTTCCAGATGCAATTTTACAACTCATCCGCTTCATCTTGGACCACAATGTCTTCACCTTCAACAATCAGCTTTTCATCCAGACACACGGAACAGCCATGGGGACCAAATTCGCACCTCAGTATGCCAACATCTTCATGCACAGGTTCGAACAAGACTTCTTCACCACACAAGATCTCCAACCAAGGTTATATACTAGATACATTGATGACATCTTTTTCCTTTGGACTCATGGTGAACAATCATTGAAACAACTGTATGATGATATCAACAAGTTCCATCCCACCATCAGACTCACCATGGACTATTCTCCAGAATCAGTTGCATTCTTGGACACACGCATCTCCATCAAGGACGGTCACCTCAGCACCTCACTGTACCGCAAACCGACAGACAACCTCACAATGCTCCACTTCTCCAGCTTCCACCCTAGACACGTTAAAGAAGCCATTCCCTATGGACAAGCCCTCCCTATACACAGAATTTGCTCAGATGAGGAGGATCGTGACAGACACCTCCAGACACTGAAGGATGCACTCGTGAGAACAGGATATGGCGCTCGACTCATCGATCGACAGTTCCAACGTGCCACAACGATAAACCGCACTGATCTCCTCAGAAGACGAACACGGGACACGGTGGACAGAGTACCCTTTGTTGTCCAGTACTTCCCCGGAGCGGAGAAGCTACGACATCTTCTCCGGAGTCTTCAACATATCATTGATGACGATGAACATCTCGCTAGGGCCATCCCCACCCCCCCACTTCTTGCTTTCAGACAACCGCACAACCTCAAACAGATCATTGTTCGCAGCAAACTACCCAACCTTCAGGAGAACAGTGACCACAATACCACACAACCCTGCCACAGCAACCTCTGCAAGACATGCCGGATCATAGACATGGACGACATCATCAAACGTGAGGATACCATTCACCAGATGCACGGTACATACTCTTGCAACTCGGCCAACGTTGTCTACCTAATACGTTGCAAGAAAGGATGTCCCGAAGCATGGTATATTGGGGAGACCATGCAAACACTACGACAGCGGATGAATGAGCATCGCTCAACAATCACCAGGCAAAACAGTTCCCTTCCTGTGGGTGAACACTTCAGCAGTCATGGGCATTCGGCCTCCGACCTGCGGGTAAATGTTCTTCAAGGGGGCTTTCGTGATACACGACAGCGCAGAGTCGCTGAACAGAGACTGATAGCCAAGCTCCGCACACATGAGGACGGTCTTAACAGGGATCTTGGCTTCATGACACACTATCTGTAACCCCCGTAACTTGCCTGGGTTAGCAAAAAACCTCACTTACTGTGCTGTCTGGAGAAAATACACAATTCTCTAACCAATGCTCAGGATTCCCTTCACACACATTGTTAGCCACTTTAACACTTGAATAGCAGGTTAGATGTAAGGATTCGCATTCTAATCAGCAATCTCTGACTGTCTGTGCTGATGTGTGCTATTGCAGACCAGAACACTGCACTTGCCTGATGAAGACACGGGAGTGTTGAAAGCTCGCTATTTTACTATCAAATAAATCGGTTGGATTAATAATTGGTGTTGCTAAATTCTTACTGAGTTCTTACAATTGTCAATGTCAAAGGAGGTGCTTCCTCCTTTGGAAGCAAGAGCATACCAGAAGCAGAAAATGCCAGCAAGGCAAATCCTGAACCAGAGACTTGTCCAAAACACTTCTTTCATCGCGAGTATTCTGTCCGATTGGCAGCAGACCTTTCTAGATGAAGGTTTACCTTAACAGTCTCCTGAGTGTGGTGCATTTTTAAAAATTCATTCGTGGGACATGGGCATTGCTGGTTGAGCCAGTATTTATTGCCCATCCCTAGTACTCAACGGCAGTTAAGAATCAATACCTTGCTGTGGCTCTGGAGTCACATGTAGGTTAGTCCAGGTAAGGACGGCAGATTTCCTTCCCTAAAGGACATTAGTGAACCAGATGGGTTTTTTCCGACAATGGTTTCATGATCATCAGTAGATTTATGTTCCAGATATTTTTTATTGAATTCGACTTCCATCATCGGCCATGATGGGATTCGAACCCCAGTCCCCAGAACATTGGCTGGGTTTCTGGGTTAATAGTCTAGTAATAATACTACTAGGCTATCGCCTACCTGTAGAAGTATATAATTACATGATGGAATATGAGGTGCGGACTGTCCCTTTCCTGACACTAGAGTTATGACCAATTAGCTTAACCAGCATATTTTTGGAATGTGGGAGGAAACTGGAGCACCCAAAGGAAACCCACACAGACACAGGGAAAATGTGCAAACTCCACACAGACAGTGACCCAAGCTGGGAATTGAACTCAGTTGGCGCTGTGAGGTAACAGTCTAATCATTGTGCCACTGTATTGTGTTCTGCTAACTCCCTTCTTGCCACACTCTGGTGCCTATCCAGTCACACTTAGGGAGAATTTAGCATGGCCAATGCACCTAACCAGCATGTCTTTTAGATGAGAGAAGAAACCGGAGCACCAAGAGGAAACCCACACCAACACGGGGAGAGCATGCAGACTCTGCACAGATAGACACCCAAACCAGGAATCGAACCCAGGTCCCTGACACTGTGAGGCAGCAGTGCTAACCACTGTGCCACCTTATCAGCGATGCCCATATCCCACTGAAGAAGGAAAATAAACATGTGTTGTATCTTGTGTGACATCTTTCAGCACAGCGAGTGAGAGCGTTACCAATAGGCTGAGCTGCTTTCCCTTGGCAAAGTTTTGCTTTTGTTTCTAATGAACCAAAGTCGGGAGAAATCTCCTTGTGGTGTCACCCTTTGTTAGGATGGAACACCTCATATTACCAACTGTCAGTATTAAAATATATAGTGTACTTTTCACAAACACAGAAAAAAGGTTGAATTTGGTGAGAAGTTGTAACTCCAGAAAGTATATTTCCCCAATTATTCCGTTTTTGGTCAGAACTAATTTTGACTTGTTTCAGGTTAAAACAATGGTTTCATGGGTGATATTGGAATAGTTTAGGTTAGAGGGTCCACTGGCCGGCGCAACATCGAGGGCCGAAGGGCCTGTACTGTGCTGTAATGTTCTATGAAATATGTTCTAAAATACCAGGATACTATCCTCTCATCTCAGTGTTTCTGAAACTGTATACATTCTTTCCCCGTTTATTGAATGAACAGAGTGGATGGGTGGCACTGCTGCCTCACAGTGCCAGGGACCTGGGTTTGATTCCCAGCTTGGGTCAATGTCTGCGTAGAGTCTGCACATTCTCCCCATATCTGCATGGGTGTACTCTGGTTTCCTCTCCTACAGTCTGAAAGACATGCTGGTTAGGGTGCATTGGCCATGTTAAATTCTCACTCAATTTACCCGAACAGGCACCAAAATGTGACAACTCGGAGGCTTTCACGTAACTTCATTGCAGTGTTAATGCAAGCCGACTTGTGGCACTAATAATTAAATTTAATAACATATTATCCTTTTGGGCCTTCAGAGGGAAAGGCTGGTTGTTTGAAACTCCTGTTGCATAGTTTTTTGATCACACTGAAGTTTAACCAGAGATTTTCTCCAGTCTGAGTTGTAGTTTGCTTGATTGACAATTGTACTGAAGAATATAAGACCATAAGATATAGGAATTTGGCCATTCGGCCCATTGAGTCTGCTCCACCAACCAATCATGGCTGATATGATTCTCATTCCCATTCCCCTGCTTTCTCCCAGTCACTCCTGTTCCCCTTATCAATGAAGAACCTATCTATCTCCGCCTTAAAGACACTCAATGACCCGGCCTCCACTGTGACAAAGATTTCCACAGATTCACCACCCTCTGGCTAATGAAATTCCTCCTCCTCTATTTCAAAGGAGTGTCCCTTCACTCTGAGGTTATGCCCTTGAGTTCTGATCCCTCCCACTGGTGGAAATATTCTCTCCACATCCACTCGTAGCGAACCTCTCAGAATTCTGTAAGTTTCAATTACATCAATTATATCTGCAAACTTGAATTTGCAAAGGCATTCACTTTGTTACGATTTATCGTTAAAATTCATTCAGCTCATTTATGGTGATTACAGACTGAAAATGATCAGAGATTTTTCAATTTCCATTCATTAAGCAAAAATATACTTAACAAGATATTTAGTCAAGGATGTTGATTGCAAGAAACATTTTATATTATTGTGTGAGTTACTTTAGTTTTATTAACGTTCTTGGAAATGTGGAGTGGATCTCATTTTTAAATCTATAAAACTGAAAAGTTGATTCACCAGAGAACCACGAGGAAAATATCTCTGCAATGGTGCAAGGTTTGAGCTCCTAAATCTACATTTGCAGGGACTGTGCTATTTGCATTGGTAAAGGCTCTAACTGGGATTGCGTTTGCTTTTAACTCCCATCCGCTGCTGGTTTTTAAACATTCGACGTAAGCAGCAATTTTCTTTTCACTGAATGCTCCAGAGCTCCACTAGGGAGAATCAGATCAATTCTGTGAATGAGGATAGATGCGAGAGAGACATTTCAATAAGCCTCCGGGACTCCTGTCTTTCATCGATCGTTCAATTAAAAAAAACTGAAGCCTTACCGAGGCCACATTCGTAACGGACCTGGCGCATGTAGAGTTGAATTAAGGTAAAGATCTTTCTGTCTTGGTTGTTTGTCAGGAAGCTTATTGGTACAGCTCTGGGCTTTGATTATTCATTCAGGAAAGCACTCCACTGGAATAAAAAGAGTTTGCTGCTCTGATGGGGATGCTGCCCTTCTGGCCTCCTGCATCATTGGCTTTGGGTTAAGATTGTGATCAGCATCACTAAGTTTTGCTTTTGAACATAAGGGAGAGCTTTTTGAGCCCCAATCCTCTGGTTGCGTCACGAGCAGACCTCCCGTGTCCTCCGAGTGTAGCTGGCTACATGTGCACAGATCTTCTTTTGATATCTGATTCAAAACATTATTCCTCCACTTCTGTCACTGGCGCTGTTTCTTCTGCTCAAAGGGCAGGGTTTTCCAGCCATTCCTGTTGACAGAATCTTAAAATTAAAGTTTGTTTATTAGTCACAAGTAAAGCTTGCATTAACACTGCAATGAAGTTACTGTGAAATTCCCCTGGTCGTCGCAGTCCGGTGCCTGTTTGGATCAAAGCATCTAACCAGCACATCTTTCGGACCAGAGCAGCCGGAAGAAACCCATGCAGACGTTGGGAGAATGTGCAAACTCCCCACAGACAGTGACCCAAGCGCCGGGAATCGAATCCCTGGCGCTGTGAGGCAGCAGGTCTACCACCGTGGCCTGGCATAGGTCCTGTTGAGGGTGAGCGCCCACCGTCGCTGGAGGGAGCGGACAACTGGAATTTGATCCCACTGCTGACAAAGGGCAGGCCACGTCTGAGCCGCATAGCAGGACCTGGGTGTGGGGGGGTGGCAGGGAGCGGAAATCTCACTCATTGAGTCTGATTATCATTGACTGAGGTGCAGAATGGGACAGCAACGCTCCCAGAATCACAATGAACTGCTCAGTTTCAGCTCCCGATCTGTCTGCTGCCATCTGGATCAGATCCTGCAGGACTCAGACTGGAGCCTTATTCAGAATGTTCAATCAGGGTCCTGACGCCTCAGCACGGACAGAGGTAGATGCTTGTGTGTACCTCACTACAAATGCTCAAGATGCTGCTTAAAGGGACATTCCTTTGAAAACGCTCAGATTCCTGGAGCGTCTAACATAGAGAATCATAGATAGCATCCTAACAGTGCAGAAGAAGGCCATTCAGCCCATCAAATCTGCACTGACTCTTCGAAACAGCATTTTACCCCAGGCTCACTGCCCCCCTTACACTAGTTTATCCCCATGTAATCCTGCATGTTTACCATCACTGATCCACTTAACCTACATATCTCCAGACACAAAAGAGGCAATTTAGCATGGCCTATCCACCTAATCTACACATCTCTGGATACTAAGAGACAATTTAGTATCGCTAATCCGCCTAACCTGCACATCTCTGGACATTAAGGGAAATTTAGCATGGCCAATCCACCTAACCCGCATATCTTTGAACTGGTTTGATTTTTCCAGAGATTTATGCCTTTTTCCAGTCTGTTTCGAAGCATCCTCACAGTTCATACAGAGAGTACCAGGAGAGTCACCTGACCTGTCCACATTGATTAGTGGAAAAACTCTGACAAAACCATTAGAAAAAATCCCACCGGAATAAAATTACAACCAAAGGATACAAAACCAAAATATTGCAGATGCTGGAGATCTCAGAATAAGAACAAAAATTACGGGAAAACGCCAGCAAGTCAGGAGGCATCTGTGGGGTACCGATCAACATTAACGTTTAAGGGGATGCAATGGTCTAACAGTATTATCACTAGACAATTAATCCAGAAACTCAAGTAATGTTCTGGGTTCAAAATGTCAACACCGGCAGGTGTGGAATTTGAATTCAATGAAAAAGATCTGGAATTAAGAATCTACTGATAATCTTTGTCGATTGTCAGAAAAACCCATTGTGTTCACTAATGTCTTTTAGGGAAGGAAATCCTGGTCTGGCTTCCATGTTATTCCGGAGCCACAGTGATGTCTCAACTGCCCTCTGGAGTAGCCTAGCAAGTTCCTTAGGTGTACCAATCGCTCCAAAATTAAGGGCAACTTGGGATGGGCAATAAATGCTGGCCAACCAGTGATGCCCGCATCCTCCAAATGAATAATATCTTTCAGTTTTTAAACCAATGGAAGTGAGGGTGGGGAGGAGGAGGAGGGAGGTAGGGGGAAGAATAAAGGAGAAGCTCTGTGATTGGATGGAGGCCAATGACAGACTTCAAAAGTTTCCATTATGCGGCAATCAACAAAAGTGATAATGTCTGTGGTACAAGATGATAAAAGGTGTGGATAAAGTGGACATGGAGCGGATGCTTCGTTTTGTGGAAAATTCTAGGATGAGAGGTCATAGTCTTAGGATGAGGGATAGCAAACTTAAAACAGAGTGTAGAAGAAACTATTGCTCCCAAAGAGTTGTAAATCAATTAGCAACCCCAAAGTACAGTGGATGCCAAGACAGTGAGTAAATTTAAGGAGTAGTTAGACAGATTGTTAATTGGTAATGGGTTGAAGGGTTCTGGGGAAAAGGCAGGAAAATAGGGATGAGGAGCATAATAGCCAGGATTGAATGACGGAGTGGACTTAATGGGCCGAATGGTCTAATTCTGCTCCTATATCTCATGAACTTATGAACTTAGTGAAGAAAGAATAAGGGTGCGATCTTACCGTCCATTCATGCCTTGCGTCCGCTGCAGAGAAGTTGGAGAACTTGGCATCAAGCTAGAGCTCCGTTATGCCAGCGGAATGGGAAAATCCCACTGGAATAAATGGCTGTAAAATTACAACCAAAGGTTTTGTCCAAATGAGGTGGGGATTGCTACTTAAACACCACCTAAATGTAACGTGAAGGGATAAAGAAACAAAATAAAGAGTGTCTCAGCAACACAAAAAACAAGAACATGAGAAAAGATGGAGGTGAAGGTTAGAATCTAAGGTTGCTGTTGAGTTCAGGAGGCTGATGATAACATACAAGGTGTTGTTCCTGGAGCTTTGAAGTTAATATCAGCCAAGGACATGGTGAAGAGAGATATCACTTTACACACACTCAATTCTCTCTGCCACTGCAGTTTACACGAAAATGCAGCAACCGATATACACGTACGGTTTTATTATTGTTCACAGCACATTACCGCTCTAATTGAAATGTGTTTCACCGTGAGATTTACATCCATTCACTGAATTAACAGCTGAATGGGATTGCAGTGCCAAGGGGCAATAGCAAATTGGGAACCAGTCATTCAATCCATTTGACTTTTATTTATTGTGCTCAACAGAAAGGAAAATCATGCCAGATGCAAAGATGTCCATCAATTTATTTGTGAGGAATTCAAGAGCGAATGCAAAATAGGTTGTTGATTTACTTATATGGAATTTAAAATCAATTGAAGATTCACTTGTGTCTGTGCACTATTGATTCTCAATCCGCTTGTTTGGAATGTGAAATAAATAATTGAATAAATCGGGTGGAATGCAAAAATTGAGTGTCAAATCACATGTTATGATTAGTTTTATGTCTGATATATCTGAAAAGGAATTCCAATCACTTTCATTAATCTTATAGGAGTTTGTGTGCACATTGGCTGCTGTGCCTGCCAAGTAACAGCACAATGGCACAATGGTTAGCACTACTACCTCACAACATCAGAGACCCGGATACAATGCCTGTGTGGAGTCTGTATGTTCTCCCTGTGTCTGTGAGGGTTTCCTACAGGTGCTCCAGTTTCCTCCCATAGTCCAAAAGACATGTAGATTAGCTGCATCGTTTATGCTAAATTCTTCCTCCATGTACCCGAACACGTACCAGAATTTGGCGACTAGGGATTTTCACAGTTATTTCTTTTCAAGTGTTAATGTAAGCCTATTTGTGACACTAATAAATAATCTTTACTTACATTTTTCCAAACAATTCACAGATCCCATCTTTGAGCAATAAGTTAGAGAGCAATTTTTACTATTCAGCATTCAGTATCCTCATTTCTACATTTCAAAAATATCCCAACAACTGATTAGTAATCTGCAGCTGATAAGCCTTGCTAACTTTTTGAATTCCCTCCACAATCCTCATGTATGTTACAATCCCAGTTGTTGTTTCTGCTAGACAGGTAGATTCTAGAACAGAACCCTGGCTCAAAAGATTTTACTTTGCTTCTAGAAAATATGGAGGAATAAAGTCATGGAACTGCTTTTAACAAGAGAAAAAAAAATTATTAAACATTTGATTATAATGCAGGGCTCCTTTATTCCCCCCTTAGGTTCACTAGTATATCCAGTTCCCCAAAATAACACTCCACTCTGAATCAAATGGCTGATGCTATGCAATCAGTCTTTCATGGATTTCTCTCATCCTGCCTTTCCAGATGATTATCACATGAGGGTTCCCAAACTCAACTCCCGAAAATACACATCTTAAAATCTTCTTTCAAACAATGCTTTCCATAAGCTGTGTATATTAAGAATTTACTCCAGTTTGTCTAACTATCTTTCACTCCACTGCTTTAATAAAGAATCCAGCTCCAGGTTTTCCAGCTTTCCTTTAAGGTTTCCTTTGTCTTAAATACTTTTGCTCTATCCAGCCACCGATTCCCATAATCATTTCAATTCATGTTCCACAGGCCACAGTAAGATCTCACAAACTTTAGAACCGTTTCCAATAACTTTCCAGCCTCTCATTAGCTGACTTCTCAGCTCTCTCTGTTCTTGCTGAAGGGTGCTCTGTTCTGCTCTGTTCCTTTAAATTCAAACTTATAGGAAATGTTCTCTTCATTTCTCTAGTTTCCATACCTAGCCATTCTTTAGATATCTGCACTTATTTTCTAAATCACTACTTTAGTTGACTCCATAGGAGTGGACTGGCAATCAGTATTGTATCCCATATGAGTACATCAGTGACTGATTTCCAATCCATACGATGAATTCGACAATCAATTTTGAATTCCAAAATTGTGAATCAAAAATCTATTTTGGACATCAGGTGAGTCAATTGATAATAGATTTTGTCACCAAATCGGTGAGTTGACAATTGATTTTGCACACCACACTAGTCAATAAGTGATTCTTTACGTATTAGGGCCCCACCCCATGAATTGATAATCAATTTTGGAATTCCTCAGTGAATTGACAATTTACAACTTTGTAATGCAAAATTGAAATTGACAAAGGCAGTGGTATCTGGGCTAGTAATCCAGAGACTCAGGGTAATGCTGTGAGAACTGTGGTTCAAATCCAACATGGCAGGTGGTGAAATTTGAATTGAATAAAAACATCTGGAATTAAAAATCCAACCATGACCATGAAATGATTGTTGTAAAAACCCATCTGGTTTGCCGATGTCCTTCGGGGAAGGAAATTTACTGTCAAAGAGCAGTACAGCACAGGAACAGGCCCTTTGGCACTCCAAGCCTGCACTAGACCATTTGTTTGTATCCCTCTATTCACTCAGAGGGTGATGGGTGAGTGGAATTGACTGTTGTCCATGGTGGTGGAGGCGAACTCATTGGGGTCTTTTAAGAGACTTCTGGATAAGTACATGGGATTTAATGGGATTGACGGTTATTAGTATGCCTATGGATATGATCGGCACAACTTGTGGGCCGAAGGGCCTGTTTGTGCTGTAGTTTTCTGTGTTCTGTGTTTTATGTTCTATTCTCAGTCTGTTCATGAGGCTATCTAGGTAAGTCCTTACCTGGTCTGGTCTACATGTGACTCCAGAGACACATTGCTGTAGATCAATGCTCCCAAGGATAGACAAGAAACTTTGGCCCAGCTGGTGATGCTCACAACCAAGAGGGAATATAAAAAAAAATCAAGTTTATATTCCCCTGGAATAAATTGACAATCAGTTTCGAACACTGGATGAATCAGCCAACGATCGCTTGCGCAGATCACTCGACTAAGTTGACAATTGTTATTTTGTACCCCACGAGAGTGAGGCACCAATCAATTTTCATTCCACACATGTAATTCAACAATCAATTTCATATTTCACAGTCATGAATTGACAATTGATTTTGCAAATCAAAGACTTGATTTGATTTATTATTGCCATACGTATTAGTATACAGTGAAAAGTATTGTTTCTTGCGTGCTGTACAGATGTGAATGGACATTTCATAGAAGTAGAAATCATAGAAACCATACAGCGCAGAAAGAGGCCATTCAGCCCATTGAATCTGCGCCGACCACAATCCCACTCGGGCCCTACCCCCATATCCCTAATACTTACCCACTAACCCCTCTAACCTACACATCTTAGGACACTAAGAGGTAAATTTTTTAAGCATGGCCAATTCACCTAACCCATACTGTGGGAGGAAACTGGAGCACCCCCGGAGGAAACCCACGCAGACATGAGGAGAATGTGCAAACTCCACATAGACAGACAGCCAAACCATGAATTGAACCCAGGACCCTGGAGCTGTGAAGCGGCAACTCTAACCACTGTGTTACCGTATCATCCCATTTGAATTTGCTTTCTAAATGGGTGAATTAATAATTGATTTTATACATCTCTCTGGCAAACATTTTCTTGCACACCAATGAAATGAACTGACAATCAATCTGGCGCACTCACATGCAAGTGAAAGATTTATCAAATTTGCATTCTGCATAAATAAATTGAAAATTAATTTTGTAAATTGAGTGAACCAACAATTGAGTCAGCACACCCATGTAGAATCATAGAGTCCCCACGGTGCAGAAGAGGCCATTTGGCCCATCGAGTCTGTACCGGCTCACTGACGGAATATCTGACCCAGGCCCTCTCTCCTACTCTATCCCTGTAACCCCACACATTTCCCATGGTTAATCCATCCAATCTACCCACCTAAGGGGTAATTTAGTCTGGCCAACTTGTGAATGACAATCAGATTTGCATTGCACACACAGCAATCCACACTGGATGAGTGGAACAGGTGGGAATTTTCCACATCACACAAGCGAACCCACTGTCGATTGCTCACTCCACACGAGTGCTTCAACAAACAGTTTTGAATTCCACGCAAGGGAATTGAGAATCAGTTCAGCAGGAGTCAGTTTACCATCGATTTTGAATTCCACAAGACTGAACTGAGGGTTGATTTTGCCAACCACCTGAGTGAGACAATAATCAGATTCGCGTTCCACACGAGTGAATCGACAATAGGTTCTGAGCACAGCCCAAAGTAACCAAAAATGGCTTTGCACACATTCAAGTGACTGCCTATCAATGTCACTTTTGCGCCAGTGATTTCACAATTGATTGCAATTGGCTTTGTATCGAATCATAGAGGTTTACAGCAAGGAAACAGGCCCTTCTGCCCAACTTGTCCATGCTGCCCATTTTTTTAAACTCCCTAAGATGGTCCCAATCGCCCGCATTTGGCCCATATCCCTCTATACCCATTCCACAGAAGTGAGTTCATAATGTGCTTTGCGCATCATGCATGTTAGTCTATTCTGCATTCCGCACACGTCTGTCATCTCCACACGCGTGATTCGACATTTGATTTCACATTCCACAGGTTTAAGTCGATAGCTGATTTTAAACTCGGGTAAACTCAGCCGACAATCGATGTTTCACTGCTCACGAGTGAAGCGACGATAGATTCTGCATTCCAACAAGTGGAGCACGAATTGGATTTACACACCAGACAAATGGTTCCACACCAGCTAATCAACAAATCATTGAGAATCGGATTTAAACACAACGCACATCTGTCAACAATGGAATATGCAGATCACACCAGTGAATCAAAAATCAGTGTGGAATTTCCCACTAATGAGGGGGATTTCACAGTAACTTCATTGCAGTGTTAACATAAACCATAACTATGACTAATAAATACGAAATTTAAACCATTTTTAAACAATTGCTTTTACATTCCACCCGAGAAAGCAGACAGTCAAAATTACATTCTGTATGAGAAACATAGAAGATTGGAGCAGGAGGAGGCCATTTGGCCCTTCGAGCCTGCTCTGTCATTCATCACGATCATGGCTGATCATCCAACTCAATAGCCTAACCCTGCTTTCTCCCCATAACCTGTGATCCCATTTGCCTCAAGTGCTAAATCCAGCCGCCTCTTGAATAAATTCAATGTTTTGGCATCAACTACTTCCTGTATGAATGAATTCCACAGGCTCACCACTCTTTGGATGAAGAAATGTTTCCTCATCTTCGTCCTAAATGGTCTACGGTGAATCCTCAGGCTGTGACCCCTGAGCGACTGGGCCATTGATCTTGAATTCTAGAGGATGGAACCAACAATTGATTTTGCATTTCACTTGAATGAATCAATGATCAGATTTCAAAGGAGTCAGTTAACAATTGATTTTCCACACCACATGAATGAATCAAGTCGATTTTGCATGTGACGTTAGTGCACTTTAAGAGAGTTTTGTTAAAAAGAACATGATTTCTGTGACTCTCACAGCTTCAGTGATGTCATTGTTGCCGACCTGACTTTGATGAGTTTTTTTATTGTAATGTTATTGATTTAAATAGGGCTGTTTGTGTTCACTCTGGGATTCACTTTTTGTTTCTGCATTATTAGAAGGACAGTCAGATGTTTTTGGACAGTTTTCTTCTCTCATTTTCAGGTTGGAGCCATAGGTTTGAGTTTTAGTTTTAGATGGGACATCAAGCTGAAAAGAACTGTTTTTTCTCTGCCCCCTGCTTTCTTTTCCTTTGGAAATTCTCTTGTTTTCTTGAAGGGTGAAAATCTGCTGTTGTTGGAGACTGGACCATAATCTCTCCAGTGTTTTGGGGAGCTATCTTGTCTTCAAACTATTCGGAGTCGATCCAGAGAACTGCGGACTTCAACCAAAGAACTCAATTTCCAATATCACGTGAGCAGTAGACTTTGCTGTATTGAACCTGTTTAAAGGGTTTTTTCTATCGCAAGGGTTTTGGTTTGATTGGAATACATCACATATCTTTTTAAGGGTTACATATTACAGTGGTTGTTTGGTTTCTTGTTCGCAATTATTAAAAGTTCTTGCTATGTTTCTTATTGTACATGTTAACTATATTCTTAAATAAACTTTGATTGAGAAAAGCTCCCGAGTGGCTCTTTCGAATCATACCTGAAGTGGAACATATCTTGCTTATCCTAGCCAAATACAAGATGCAAAACTTATGATCCAGGCAGGTTTCATAAAACACTTTAGAGTTTCTAACCTGAACCATAACATAGCAATCAATCAATGATCAATTTCACACTCTACGTGAATGAAATGACAATTGCAATTCACCGAAGTTCCTTAGGCAAAATCTTCCAATTGAACTACCACTTCTATTTAAGAGGACAAAGGCAGCCGATATGTGGGAACATCACCACCTACAAGTTCGCCTCCAACCCACTCACTATCCTGACTTGGAACTAAATCGGCATTCCTTTGCAGTTGCTGCGTCAAAATCCTGGAATTCCTTTCGTAAGGGCATTGCGAATCAATCCATAGTATGTTAACTCTAGCAATTCAAGAAGGCAGCTGACCACCACCTTCTCAAGAGCAACTAGGGATGGGCAATAAATGCTGGCCAGCCAGCGACACCGATGTCCCACGAACGGATAAAAAAAGTACCAGACGGGTGAATCAATAACAGATTTTGCACTCTGCATGAATGAATCAACAATTGATGTGGCCACACCAGTTGAGATGGTCGACAATCAAATTTTACTCCACAGGAGAATGTGGACAATTGATGTTTCATGCGAGCGAGACGATGCTTAATTTTAAACAACACTTGACTGAGCTGGCAGTTGATTTTGCATTCCGCACGAGTGAACCAAATATCGACTTTGCACACATTCAAGTGAACTGACTCTCAGTTCAACAGTCGCATGACTGAATTGACAATTAGTTTCGCATTCCATGCGAGTGAGCTACCAATGAATTTTACACATCACACGTGTTATTTCGACGATCTATTCTGCATTCCGCACACGCCAGTCATCTCTGTGCGCGTGATTCGGCATTCGATTTTGCACACCACATGAGCGAGTCAACGACCAATTTCTAACACTGTAAAAGTGAGTCGATAATTAACATTACGTTCCAGGCGAGTGAGTAAGCAATTGGATTTGAACACAACGTAAGTGGGCGGCACGGTGACACAGTGGTTAGCGCTGCTGCCTCACAAGTGCCAGGGATGTGGGTTCAAATCCAGCTTCAGGTCGCTAACAAAGAACAAAGAAAATTACAGCACAGGTGCAGGTCTCTAAGCCTGCACTGACCATGCTGCCTAATTGAACTAAAACCTCCTACCCTTCTGGGGACCATGTCCCTCTATTCCCATCCTATTCGTGTATTTGTTAACACATCCCTTAAATGTCGTTATTATGTCAGCTTCCACTACCTCCTCTGGCAGTGAGTTGCAGGCAGCCACCACCCTCTGTGTAAAAAAATCTGCCTTGTATATCTCCTTTGCCCCTCGCACCTTAAACCTGTGCCCCCTAGTAATTGACTCTTCCACCCTGGGAAAAAGCTTCTGACTATCCACTCTGCCCATGCCCCTCATAACCTTGTGGACTTCTATCTGCTGTCCGAGTGGAGTTTGCACATTGTCCCTGTGGGTTTCCTCTGGGTGCCCTGGTTTCCTCCTACAATCACAAGGCGTGTAGTTAGGTGGATTGGCCGTGCTAAATTCTCCTTTAGTGTCAGGGGGATTAGCAGGGTAAATATGTTGGCTTGCAGGAATAGGGCCTGGGTGGGATGGTGGTTGGTACAGATGAGCCAAATGGCCTCTTTCTGCATTGTAAGAATTCTATGAGTGAACAACTGATTTTACATTCCACACACCAGAATCAAAAGTCAATTTTATACTTCACACAAGAAAATCAGTGATCCATTTTTCATACAGTCAACACTTTATTCCGTATGAGCGCAATCACAATTAATTTTTTGCATACTAACGAGTGGATTGACAGGGATTTTGCATCCTACGTGAGTGAGTAGACAATATGGTTTGCACCCCACTGGAGTGAGTGAACAAATGATTCTATATTCCACAGAAGTTGGTCAAAAATCAATGTTGCTCTTCACGCGATGGAATGGGCAATGAATTTTTCACACCATGTGACTAACTCGACAATCAATTTCACGAACGGCTTAAGTAAGCTGATAATCGATTTTCGTGCAGCATACGAGTGCATTCACAATCGATTTTGCACACTACATGAACCAAGTGGCAATTCATTCTACACACTGCATGAGTGAATTGACAATCCATTTTGCATTCCAGATTAATGAACTGACAATTAATTTTGCACACCACATGAGGGAGCAATCAATTGACTTTGCAACTCACACAAGTGAGTCCACAGATCAATTTTCCAATCACACCAATGCATCGACAAATGATCTTGCACACCTCGGGAGTGAACCAATGATTAACACTGCAAGGCGCATCAGTGAATTTACAATCTGCTTTGAGCACCAGAAGACTGAGTCGACATTCGATTTTGAATTCCGTGTGAGAGAGATGGCGAGCGATTTTGCACCCCATGCGATCGTATCTGTACATTGTACCACTGACTTAATAATGACTTTTACAAACCAAAGAGGTTCAGGTAGATTAATTGGCCAGGGTCAATTGCCCCTCAGTGTCAGGGGGATTAGTAGTGTAATTATGTGGGATTACGTTTATAGGGCATGAGTGGGATTGCTAATGGTGCAGGCTTTTAGGCTTATTGGTGTTAATTGTCTCTAAATTAAACCTCCCTTAATCTGGCACATGTATAATTCTCTAAATTTGCACCCCTTTATTGTGGAATCCAAGAGGTGTAGACAAGAGTTGTAAGTAGAAGAAGGATTGGAATGAGGCACTCTCTGAGTGTTAAAATGGGCGGCATGGGCTTGTAGGGCCGAAGGGCCTGTTTCCTGCGCTGTGTTGTTCTTTGTTCTTTGCTTGATGGGCTGAATGGCCTCTTCCTGCACTGTAGAAATTCTATGATTTATCTGACAAACTATTTTTCATTTCACACGGGTGAATTGACCTTGGATTCTGCATTCAGCACAAGTGAATCAGCAATCACTTCTTCAATTCACACACATGATTTGGCAATGGATTTTGCAGACATCACAAGTGGCTGGAATTTGACTTCCCGCTGGTTTTGCATTCCACACGTGTGGGCTAACAGGGGATTTTTCAGACCACACAAGCCAGTTGAGAATTGATTTTAGCACAGTGGTTAGCACTACTGCTTCGCAGCTCCAGAGACCTGGGTTCGATTCCCGACTCGGATCACTGTCTGTGTGGAGTTTGCACATTCTCCTCGTGTCTGCGTGAGTTTTTTCCGGGCGCTCCAGTTTCCTCCCACAGTCCAAAGATGTGCAGGTTAGGTTGATTGGCCAAGCTAAAAATTGCTCCTTAGAGTCCTGACTTGCGGAAACAACGGAACGCTGTATTAATTCAAATTAAACAAACATTGAAGCAATTGAGATGAATTATGTTTCTGCAGTGACAGTACAGTGCTTCTGGATCCAGATAAAATGGCTCTGATAAAATGGATAGGTCTAATAAACACATTCAGCACAGAAACATGAGAAAAGTATATTTTTAAAAAACATAGTCATATTTCAGACAGATGAATTATCAATCAATTATGCATTTCAGATATGTGAATTGACAAGCAATTTTGCTTTCCAGGCAAATGAATCAATGATCGATTTTGTATTCCAGACATGTGAGTGGACAATTAATTTTGCATTCTAGACAATAGAATCGATTATCAAACAGAGCTGACTTTTAAATGTATCCCATATAAGAAACATGATAAAAACATATTTCCGAAAGGCACAGTCTCATCACAGAGTGAGTCAAGGTGTTTTGAGAGAGTATGCACAGGCCTGGAGGAGAACATCCTAATATTCAACATGACAGTCTGGTGTGGTGACCTGAGTGTGAAAAGCAGAGGAAGCTGGCCAGATATTGCAGGTGAAGTTATTGGTAGACAGCAGATACAGCTTAATAGCCAATAACAACTCGGAAAGCTCAGATCATCACCAGAAATCCCTCTCACTCTTTATATCTTCAGTTTGAAAGACTCCCTTCGGGCTGACTCCTTAGAATGCTTATTGTCAGGAAAGAGTTGCCCCAGAGAGTTTTTACTCCCAGTGCTGTAAGTTTATAAATAACATAATATAAAGACAGCCACTGTTTTTATTTAGTTTATTCAATCAATTGCAATAAGTGTTTTTATGGCAGAGTGCAATGAGTTATGTTTGTATGGGATGGATGTTATATAGGCACAAATGTGGGTAAACTTGAAATGTTCATTGTTTTTAATTAATGCCTGCATGATTATGTGTTAAACTGGGGGTGCATCCAAAGATAGATTCCCAGTTTTGTGCAGACAATAAAGTTCTATATTCTATTTTATTCTATTCAATTCTGTGCTGTTCTATTTCCCGAGTAAGTTCACTACCATTTTTGCATTCTGAGAGTGGGTCAATATTCGTTTTTGCATTCAACACAGATGAATCAATTTTGCTTTCCGGACAAGTGAGTCAGCAATAGATTTGGTATTCCACATCAGTGAGATGTCAATCTAGTTTGTATTCCACGTCAGATTTGACAATCGATTTTGTACACTGCAGTGATGACAAACTACTTTGAGTTCCACACGATTGAATCGATAAATAATTTTGCACACGATACAATCGGACTCTGGAATAAATTGGCAGCCATTCTTTTCCACACAAGGGAATTGACATTCAATTTTACATTGCACGCGAGTAAGTTGGTAGTCGATTCTGCTTTCTGTTCAATTGAATTGGCAAGCGATTCTGAACACCCCACAACTGCGTGTTACAATCTCGATTGGTGTTACTCCTGGATGGATAAACTCCAGAAGAAAACTCTAATTCAAAAGACTGTAACTTTGGCTTTTTGTTTAGAGAATGTGGAGGAACTGCCTGCAGCTGTTGTAGATGCGCCAAGTTTGGTGGCGTTTAAGATGTTAGTTGATAAGTATATGGAAGAGAAGGGAATGGTTTAGTTTGGAGGGGCATTGCTTTTTATATTGGTCGGCGCAACATCGAAGGCCGAAGGGCCTGTTCTGTGCTGTAATGTTCTATGTTCTATGTTCTATGAACAGCATCACCAGACCATTCATTTCTACCAGCAAAGCTGAGAGAGATGTTCCCACTCCTGCCTTCTCTGCATTTACGCACAAGTGAATTCACAATCGGTTTTGCATTCCAATCAGCTAGCCAACTATCAGTTTTGCATTGCATGCAAGCAAATCGACAATTGATTTTGTCTTCGACACGAGTAAGTCGACAACCAATTTGCACAGCACATGGGTGTCCGGATAATCAACTTTACATTTCAGACAAGAGAATCCGCAATAGATTTGCACACATCACAACTGTGCCAACAATCGATTTTGCTCACCACATGACCGTGCTGTCATCCTAGTTGGTGTCACTACTGGAAATTCCAGAATGGAAGCCTGGCTTAAAAGATCATAACTGTTGTTTTACGTTCAGAAAACTTGAAGGAACAGTATCACTGGAATGCCAATCAATTTTAGTAAGAAAAGAACATTGATTAAACATGAATAGTTTGGTTATGATGTAATACTTCTTTGCCTTCGGGGGAGGCAACAGCCTAGTGATGTTGTTGCTTGGTTAATCCAGAAGTTCAGCTAATGTCCTGGGGATCCAGATCCAAATCCCGCCATGGCAGAAGATGACATCTGAATTCAGTTAAAAAATATGTATTTGGAATTAAGACTCTACTGGTGTTGTCAGTAACTTTGATTTGATTTATTATTGTCACATATATTAGCATACAGTGAAAAATATTATTTCCTGTCTGCTACTATACAAACGAAGGATACTGTTCATAGAGAAGGAAACAAGGAGTACAGAACGTAGTGTTACAGCCAAAGCTAGGGTTTAGAGAAAGATCAACTTAATGCAAGGTAAGTCCATTTAGAAGTCTAACAGCAGCAGAGAGGTACATGACATCAGACTTCTATAATTTTTTCTCGATGGAAGAAGGTGGAAAAGAGAATGTCCGGGGTGTGTGGGGATCTTAATTATGCTGGCTGCTTTGCCAAGGCAGCAATGAATGTAGTCAGAGTCAATGGATGGGAGGCTGAGTAGCAAGGCAGCAGGGAAGAAGCTGTTCTTGAGTCAGTTGGTACATGACCTCAGGCTTTTGTATCTTTTTCTCAATAGAAGGTGAAAGAGAGAATGTCTGGGCTGTGTGATTAGGCTGGTTACTTTTCCAAGGCTATGGGAAGTGTAGACAGACTCAATGGATGGAAGGCTGAGTGGGTCAGTGATGGGCTGAGCTTTGTTCATAGCCATTTGTATATTCTTGCAGTCTTGAAAAGAGCAGGAGCCATACCAGGCTGTGATACAACCAGAAATAATACTTGCTATGATGCATCTGTAAAATTGGTGAGAGTCAGAGTGGATGTGCCAAATGTCCTTAGCCTTCTGAGAAAGTTGAGGCATTGGTGGGCTTTTTTAACTATAACATCGACATGGAGGGACCAGGACAGGGTTATTTGTGATCTGGATACCTAGAAACCTGAAATTCTTGATCCTTTCTACTTTGTCCCCATTGATGTAGACAGGATCACACCCTCCATTACAATTCCTGAAGCCAGTGACTGTCTCCTTCGTTTTGTTAACATTAAAGTCGAGATTATTGTTGTCATACTTGTTCACCGGATCCTCTACCTCATTCCTGTAATCTGTCTTATCATTGTTTGAGGTCCGACCCACTATGGTGAAGGGTCATTGGGATTCATTGGACAGCACATTCCAAACTCATGACATCGATCACCTGGATGTTCAAGGCCAGCTAATAAATCTGTGGAACACCACGACCTGCAATTTCCCCTCCAAGCCACTCACCATCCTTACTTGGAAATATGTTCCTTCACTGTGCTGGCTCTAAATCCTGGAACTCCCTCTCTAACAGCACAGTGGGTATACCTACACTACATGGACAGCAGTGATTCAAGAAGTCAGCGCACTACCAACTTAAGGGCAATTGGGGATGGACAGCAAAAGCTGGTATAACCAGTGACACCCAATAAAAGGAAATCTGCCACTCTTGATTGTCCCTTTCTCAACAAGATTGTTAATTAAGATGGAGTTAAAGTTTACATTCATTATCTACTGAAAATTTCAATGAAATTATTAAACATTACTATACCGTTACACTATATTTAACTTCATGTTAGCATTGTATATTTATGGAACAGACTGCCACCTAGTGCAGCAAACAGTGGCTAGGATTCAGAAGGGAATTAAATGTGTGACTAGAACCATTGAACCATCAAAAAGTGACAGCACAGAATGAGGCCATTTGGCCCATTTGTCCATGGTAGCCTGAGGACACCAAGGTGCCCTTTCTAATCCCACCTTCCTGCAGGCGTTCCATAGCCCTGTAGCTTTCAGCACTTGATGTGCAGACCCTTTCTTAAAGAGTTTAGTATCCCTCTGTCTCAACTACCAACTCGGGCAGTGAGTTCCAGGCACTGCGTAACAATTCTTCCCCATGTCCCCTCTACCTCTTCTGCCACTTATCTTGAATCTATGTTCCCTGGTTCTAGAATTCTCTGCCAAGGGAAGAATTTTATTCTGTCCACTCTATTTCTCCCCCTCATAATTTTGTATACCTAAATCGATTCACCCCTCAGCTTTCTTTCTTCCATGGGAAATGGGGACTAATGGCTGCTGAAAAAGGTCAAGCATCTAAAGGCAGGAAGCAGCTGTAGAAAGGGTGGTACAGTGGCACAGCGGCTAGCACTGCTGCCTCACAGCACCAGGGACCCAGGTTCAATTCCTGGCTTGGCTCACTGTCTGCACATTCTGCCCGTGTCTGCGTGGGTTTCCTCTGGGTGTTCTGGTTTCCTCCCACAGTCAGAAAGATGTTCTGGTTAGGATGCATCGGCCACGCTAAATTCTCCCTCAGTGTACCCGAACAGGTGCCGGAATGTAGTGACTAGGGGATTTTCACAGTAACTTCATTGCAGTGTTAATGTAAGCCTGCTTGTGGCAGTAATAACTAAATTTTAAAACCTTAGCTCATATTGTCTTGGACCCAGAGTCGGTATTTTGTGACAGGGTTCTTACAAAGAACAACAAAGAACAAAGAGCAACACAGCACGGGAAACAGGCCCTTCGGCCCAACGAGCCCGTGCCGCCGTCCTAACGTCCTAATGACATATCCTTGACTTTAGGCTATGCCTATTGTTGAAGATTCCCATATAGGGACCAATATAGGGACAATTTGTTACCCAATCAGCTTAAGAGCACATTTTTGGGATGTGGGAGGAAACCGGAGCACCCGGAGAAAACCCACGCAACCATGGGGAGAACGCGCAAACTCCCGCAGACACAGGCCCAAATCCATGTGTCAGCACAGCAACAGCGATAGTCTCTGAGCTGTCATGTTGCCCATCAGATGGTCCTTGAGTGTTAAAATAAAGTTTTAATTCTTCCAAGAACATAGGAACATAAGAAATAGGAGCAGGAGTAGACCATCTAGCCCCTCGAGCCTGCCCCGTTATTCAATAAGATCGTGGCTGATCTGAAGTGGATCAGTTCCACTTTTTCACTTTCTCCCCATAATCCTTAATTCCCTTGTCTATCAGAAACCTATCTACCTGTGACTTAAATATATTCAACGAGATAGCCTCCACCACTTCAATGGGCAGGGAATTCATAACTCCGTGTGCATGGGTTCCAAAATATTTGCCAAATTTGATGCCTGCCAATAATTCCAGCTTTTAACATGGGATTCCATGGTTAATGTTACGTTTATTTTACGTTAAAGAATGTATTTGTGTCAGTGAAAAATCTGGTTGTGAAGGTTAGTTTAGTTTATTTATTAGTTCACATTAGCTTACATTAACTCTGCAATGAAGATACTGTGAAAATCCAATGGTCACCACAATCCGGTGCCTGTTCGGGTACACCGAGGGAGAATTTAGCGTCATCAGTGCATCTAACAAGTATGACTCTCAGGCTGTAGGAGGAAACTGCAACACCCACAGGAAACCCAGGCAGACACAGGGAGAATGTGCAAACTCCACATAAACAGTGACCCATGCCGGGAATTGAACCCGGGTCCCTGGCATTGTGAGGCAGCAGTGCTAACCACTGTGCCAGCATGCTACTGGGGAATAAGTGAGGCTGCCTCCAGGCCAAAAGCTCTGGGTGGGCCCCACCCAAAGTCTTGATGGCCAAGGAAGGTGCATTCATAACACAGTCATAATGGGTTGAATATCAACCTGCAAAATCCTCCCAATGTATGCCATTGGCAGGTAGTAAAAGCGGGAGACTTAGCTAACCAACCAGGCGATGGAAACAAAGTTGGAGGCTCGACCAATACTATCCACATCTCCAGGCTACAACATGTTAGCATATTGCCATAGCAACTCAGACTCCCTGAGTGATCTAAATGGGCAAATGATGAAGAAAAGAAAACTTAACTTCGTTGTGGCTCCAGTAGATTTGATTGTAGTTCAGGCTTTTGACGAGTTTCTTGTACATCTCAATTTAAAACACAAAGGGCAGGAATCTCCTTGCCCCATCGGGACATGTTTCGTAGCCGCAGAAGTAGGCAACCTTCGGCCAGCAGCTGGATCTTCTGATCATTTTTTTTATTCATTCATTGTTCGTGGACATCACGGGTTTGGCCAGAATATATTGCCCATCGCTGGTTGCCCGAGGGCAGTTGAAAGTCAACCACATTGCTGTGCCTTTGGAGTCACATGTAGGCCAGACCAGGTAAGGACAGCAGATTTCCTTCCCTAAAGGACATTAGTGAACTAAGATAGGTTTTTCTGACAATCGACAATGGTTTCATGGTCATCAGTAGATTCTTAATTCCAGATTTTTTTATTGAATTCAAATTCTGTGGTGGGATTCAAATCCAGGTCCTCAAACATTAGCTGAGTTTCTGAATTGATTATCTAGCAATAATACCACCAGGCCATTATCTGCCTCGATCACTGGCTTAGGCCTAAACTCTTATAGTGGAAAAGGAGGACATTCGGCCCATCGAGGTTGCACTGACAACAATCCCACCCAGGCCCTATCTCCATAACCCCATTTATTTACCCTGCTAAATTCACTGACACTAAGGAGCAATTAACATGATCAATCCTGCACATCTTTGCACTGTGGGAAGAAACTGGAGCAAACGGAGGAAGTGCATACAGATACGGGGAGAAGGTGCAAACTCCATACAGACAGTTACCCAAGTGGGAATCAAATCTGGGTCCTACTGTGCTTTCTGATTACACCCACTGTGACAATCATCACCCATAACACATGTATTGACTTACAGCCGCACGACAATTTGCAAAAAAATGCAATCTAATTCCTAGTATCTTCTTAAACGTTCAGCGAAACTGTAAGACTATCATGATATGCAAATGCTCAAGCAAAAGTATTGTCATAAGATGTTATCACCTTCAGTTCATTGAAGAGAATTGTGCAGAAGGTCTTGATCGGTAAGCTGTTGTATCAACATCTATCCAATTTCTCTAATATCAGATTTTATCTACATTAATGCAGCATACCAGGCCTCACAGCACTAACGAGTCATTCAATAGCTAATACAGCCAGTCACAACTCTTCAACTGCAAGGAATAAAATTGTTAAATGCAGAGTCATTTTCTTAAGGATTTAATTACTGGCTATTAAATGAATGACTGTTCATGCCAGTTTCATTATTAAAAGCCGATGCACAAAGCACCCAGGCATGGAAGACTGAGGAAGTGCACTTTCCAATAGCTTGCTTTGTCCATTGTAGTGTGGAATTTATTTTTGCATATCTCACATGCCGTAACCAATTCAAACATGGTGCAGTATCAGGACATCACTGGGGCAGCACTGTCTGATATTTTCATGAAATTGGTTTCCCTCCGTGCTCCGAGCTTATGAAATGTTATTTGAGTTCAGAACGTGTGTGTGTGTGTGTGTGTGTGTGTGTGTGTGTGTGGATGTGGTGTGGTTGGTGGGGGGGGGGGTGGGGGGTGGTAGAGAGGGCGGCGAATCTCCCAGCCTGCAGCGTCACTCGAGTAATGCACGGGCCAGGAGAGATCTGCGGAGGCCATGCTGCGAGTTTCTCGCTGGGCGCCACAGCTTCCATGAGTTTCCACAACTAAAATTTCCAGCAGAGTCAGCTCTGGGCTGGAGATTGGTGCGGAGGTGATTTCAATGTGAAAAGTGACACTTCGACCCAATTAGGGTCCCAGAACTGAACCCTCCAGGCTCTATTCTCCCCCTACCTGTTGGGAGTGGTTCATTTCAGTGGAGTTTACTCCTGCTCCTCACTAAAGGGGGGCAGGCAGTCAAACCTGCTGGAGGGAAGAGGGGCCAGTGATGCTCCCCCGGGAGGTTAAGGGTAAGATGGCAGTGCCCCTAGGGCAGTGCCAGCCTGACACCCTGACACTGCCCAATGGACACCTTGGCACTGCCCTCTTGGGCATCAGGCAGGGTCAGCAGGAAGAGACAGCACCTATGGGGGTGAGATTGGTTGGGGTGGAGGGACCTGCTGCCATTCTGCACTTGGGATGACTGGGAGAGGGAAGGAAGAAGTGATTGGAGCTGGCTGGGTTGTGGGATGGGGACAACGGGCCTGACCTGGAGAGGTCCAGGAGGCTCAGGGGGTTACAATCCAGCAATCAGGGAGGCTGGCAATGCAAGGCTATTGTGCATACATCAATCTTTACTCTGACAGATCAGCGCATGCGCAGTGGCACACTCAGCACGATGCTGCCAGCTTCCCCAGTGGGAATAGGCCCGCCCCCTGATTTCCAGAGTGAATCCCGCTGGGGCACTCTGTGATTGACAGAATATCAGAGATTCATTCTGAAAACAGTACTGAAAAAAATGGGATTTATTCCCATTCTCCCACACACTGGGGGTTTAGAATTTTATTGGGAGAATCCTGACGTGTGTGTGTGTGTGTGTGTGCATGCGTGCGTGTGTATGTGAATATCTGTGTGTTTGTATGTGTGCGTATGTGTGTGTGTGTGTGGGGGGGGTGGTGTTTATGTGCGTATCTGTGCATTTCTATGTGTGTGTGTGATATGTGTGTGTGGGTGTGGGTGTGGGTATGGGTGTGAGTGTGTGTGAATGTGTGGGTGTGAGTTGTGTGAGCACATCTGTGTGTGCATTTATGTGTGTGGTGTAAATGAGTGTGTGTGTATGTGTGTGTGTGTGTGTGTGCATGTGTGTGTGTGTATGTGTGTATGTGTGTGTATGTGTATCTGCAGATGTGTGTGTGTGAATGTTGTGAGTGTGTGTATGTGAGTATCTGTGTGGTTGTATGTGTATGTGGGAATGTGTGAGTGTATGTGTACGTGAGTGTGTGTGTGTGTGTGTGTGTGCATGTATGTGTGTGTGTATATGTGAGTACCTGTGTCTTCGCGGGCTTCGTTCTGACACAGGAGCTCAGACATGGGTTTCAGCAAGGTTCCTAGCTGTGGAATGAATCTCCTGTAAAGTTCCAGCAATGATGTAGAGATAAAATACAATACTATTAAATAATTTGGTTGGACTTAAACCTGGTGTTGTCAGACTTCTTACTGTGAAGATCCAGCAAACCAAAGAATGAGCAAAATTGGCCAATGTTATGAGGACTTGAAGCATCCACAACAGCCATTGACTCTGGGGGGCAGTGTCAATGATGTACCCCAAGCATCCCACAGGAAAAAAACTCATATTTGTCTTTGTGAGCCCGTAGACTTGACTCCCTTAGTCTTTGTAGGGTGGCATCCAATTCTTGAGAAGATCCTCACCAGTCTGTCCCATTAGCACAATATCATCAAGATAGCACTGAACTCCAGGCAAACCACTCCAGATCTTGTACATCAGTGGAGATTTAAAAGTTACTATTAATGCCACTTCCTGCAGATTGAGGACTTTTTGGCTGTTCTGTCTGGTGGGCAGAAATTCAGCAAAATAGACTGTTACCAGGCCCACTTATAAATCAACTTGAGGAGGAATCTGGTGCTGCGTACACACACACACACATACACACACACACACACACATATACACACACACACACACATACACACACACACACACACACACACACACACATACCACATACCCACATATACACACACATATACACACACACACATACACACACACCACACAATACACACACACACACACACACATACACACATATACACACACATACACATATCACACACACACATATATACAAATCTCACACACACGAACACACATACACATCACACACACACATCTCACACACACACACAATATACACACACACATATACACACCACACACCACACACTATACATACAACACACTAACACACACAACACACACATATACACACACTACACACACACACACACATATACATACACACACACATATACACACACACACACACATATACACACACATACACATATCACACACACACATATATACAAATCTCACACACACGAACACACATACACATCACACACACACACACACACATAGAAACACAGATAATAGTGCAGGAGTAGGCCATTTGGCCCTTCAAGCTTGCACATCATTCAATATAATCATGGCGGACCATGCACTTTCCGTATCCCACTCCTGCTATCTCCCTATACTCTTTGATCCCATTAGCTACAAGGGCCATGTCCAGCTCCCTCTTGAGCATTTCTAACAAACTGGCCCACAAAAGCTTTCTGTGATAGAGAATTCCACAGGTTAATGACTCTTTGAGTGAAGTTCTTCCTCATCTCAGCTCTGAATGGTTTACCCTTTATTCTAAGACTGTGACCCTAGTTCTGGACTTCCCCAACATTGGGAATATTATTCCCATATCCAGCCTGTCCAGCCCCATCCAGTTTTTATGTTTCTATGAGATCCCCTCTCATTCTTCTAAATTCCAGTGAATATAAGCCCAGTCGATCCAATCTCTCTCCATATGTCAGTCCTGCCATTCCAGGAATCAGTAGAGAAAGTGTACAATAGAGACACTCAAACACACAAATGCAGACACACAGACACGTTCAAAAACAGACATGCACATACAAACAGGCACACCCGTGCAGACACACATAGCGACAAACATACACACAAGTGCACAAGCACACATACATACTGACCATATGTGCACACACACAAATGCACAGCAACAAATACACACAGATATGCATGCACACACACACACATATATATACACATCTATATACGCACACCTCTATATACACACATACAGCCATATACACACACATGCATATACATACACACAGACATACACAGGCACACATACACACATGCATATGTACACATACATGCATATACACACTCATACACACTCTCTTACACACACATGCATACACACAACAGTCTGTCATTCATTATTCACTTCACAAGACCGAGAAAGCTCAAATCCATAATTTAGAGGAAAAGTAATCACTGAATTTCTAATATTCCAGTGACTCAGATGTGAACATCAAAGGATTACCATGATTGCAAACCTAATAACTAATTTTATGGCTGTTATTTTAAAGTAAAATTAGCAATATTTGTGTGTGATATTACATATACTTCAGAATCACTCTTTCTTCCTTTATTATTGTCTTGTCCAAATGAATTGTAATGTCTAATTTTCTGCAGCCAGATGAATAAGCTCATACTGCCTCTAAATGTAGGTTAAATTATACTTTAATTACACAGAAATGAGTTATATTATAAATGATCCCTGCTGCAGGCCATAAAGCACACTTTCTGCAATGTTACCCTCCTCATCTGCTGTTTGTAGATGAGTTGCTTATGAGCAGACTGTACAAGCTGCACAACATGACAAGGGGATAAAAAGCACCAGATAACACAAAATACTGCAGATGCTGGAGTATAAAACAGAAACAGAAAATGCTGGAAAATCTCAGCAGGTCTGACAGCATTTGTAGGGAGAGGAAAGGACCAACATTTCTAGTCTAGATGACTCTTCATCAAAGATGACAAAGTTCTGATAAAGGGTCATCTAGACTTGAAATGTTGGCTCTATTCTCTCCCCACAGATGCTGTCAGATCTGCTGAGATTCTCCAGCATTTTCTGATCTTGTTGTGATAAAAATCCTCATTTCCTTTAATGAAAATTGCATGCAATAAAATGCCTCAATCAAAGTCAAAGGATAACTTCCTTGTTGCTTTTGTGATATGCGTCATTAAAATATAATTTCTTGTTAACTGCTAAAGAAATCGCTAACTGGATTGATGGCTCTAAGCTCAGCCTATAACTAGCAGATGCACAGTACATTTAGTATTATGACATTGCAATAATCTGGAGCAGCTCTCAATTAATATCCATTGTTGTTTGTTTTCTTGTTGTTCAAAGCTCATTACTAATAGTGTACATTTATATTAGCAGATGATAGTTACGGGGCGGCAGAGTGGTTAGCACTGCTGCCTCACAGCACCAGTGATCTAGGTTCGATTCTCAGATCAGGTCACTGCCTGTGTAGAGTCTGCATGTTCTCAAAGCCTCACTGAGCTCAGGCCTGTGATATTACATATACTTCACTGATTCTTAAGTATATGTAATATCACACACAAACAGAGCTAATTATACTTTAAAATAACATCCATAAAATTAATTATTAGATTTGCAATCATGGTAGTCTGTGTGTGTTTTCTCCGGTATCCTCCCACAGTCTGAAGGATGTGCTGGTTGGGTGCATTGACCATGCTAAATTCTCCCTCAGGCACCGGAGTTTGGTGACTAGAGGGATTTTCACAGTAACTTCACTGCGGTGTTAATGTAAGCTTGCTTATGACTATTAAATAAACTTTAATAATAAACTTTAAGCCAGCATGTGGGAACCAGGGGATTTTCACAGTAACATCACTGCAGTGTTAATGTTAACCTCCTTGTGACTATTAGATACACTTTAATAATAAACTTTAAGCCAACATGTGGGAGCTAGGAGATTTTCACAGTAACTTCATTGCAGTGTTAATTAATTAATTGATTAAGCCACTTGTGACATTAGTAAATAAAAATACTTTAAACAATGTTACTTATTAACATTAACATCTAGATGAATACATGAATATGTTGGGAATGGAAGGGTACAGACTCTGTAAGTGCATATGGTTTTAGTTTAGGTAGGTACCATGATCAGTGCAGGCCTGGAGGGCCGAAGGGCCTGTTCCTGTCCTGTAATTTTCTTTATTCCATTCCTTTATCCTGAAAGATCCCCAAACTCTCCAGAAGAAAGGATACCACTTGGTGAGGTGAGAAAGCCATCTAAATTTTAATGGAGAATAAAGAGTCACAAAGCGTCAAGACCCTCGAGGGACCCTTGGTGACTGCAACGGGCTTCGATTGCATTTAGTTTCTTGAAATCGAAAACATGTTAATGAGGTGGATTTGAACTTTAGCCCTGTGTGCAGTTGCACAAATGAAGTAAACTGCCTGAACCAAAGAGAGATGCTCAGGGGAGCCTGCCGATTAGTTCCTGCAAGCACAAGCTGAGAAAGCTAGTACTCAAATCATCAACTGCTTCTCGCTGGCAGGAGGCCTGAGCTCAATGAGGCTTTGAGAACCATTTAAATGCTTTCTGGTGAACTATAAGTGCCAGAAAGATGTTTGCTTGCACTGCAGATCATCCACAGAGGTCTGATCATAGAATCGTAGCATCTACAGTACAGAAGGAGGCCATTTGACCCACTGAGTCTACACCGATTGCAATCCCACCCACTTCCTTTCCCCATAATCCCACATATTTACCCTCCTAATCTCCCTGACTATAAGGGGCAACTTATGGTCAATCAATCTAACCCGCACATCTTTTAGATTGTGGGAGGTAACTGGAGTACTGGAGAAAACTCATGGGGAGAATGTGCAAACTCCACACAGACAGTCACCCAAAGTTGGGTCCCTAGCGCTGTGAGGCAGCAGCACTAACCACTGTGCCACCATTCTGCCCATCTAACTAGTATGCCACTGTGATGTATATACATTGTGTGATGTGGTGTGAGGTGTGGACTGCCTCTTTAAGAGTGCAGATCAGTTGACCCCTGGGTTATTAGCTTCTTCCGTTGTGGGATTCTGTTGAGCAATCTTAGACCTGACTGTGAGTGAGTGCACACCTTCAATAACCAGCTCCCAGTACTGGACTATTCAAGCCAATCTCGTAATTCCTTATGCCTCTCAGTCCACATAATCAGGGAAGAGCGGGAAATCAGTCTGACTCCATGTTAAACATGTTTCCCTGTTCAAATAGAAAGGAGAAGCCCAAAATTCTAGATTCACTGATGAGGCAAAGGTCATTTTTCAAAAGGTGCAAGAGAGCGGTGAATTAATAAATAGGGGAAGATGACAGCAGCTTCGAGAGTGTGGGAATGGAGGAGCGATCAGTGCCATTTGCCCATCAGGTGTCAATCTGACAGAAACAAGTGCAAAATAATGCACTGAACATTCTAAAAATATCAGTTCCAGATGCTGACGGTTGTTCCTTGGCTTAAGAAAATACCAAAAGGTTTGATATACTGGATACATTGCATTAAATCATCATTAATCATATAAAACAATGAGGGGGTTATAGAAGGCCATGAGACCGTTACTACTGATCACAGAGACACACAGTGAAGAATCTTCACTTCTGCACTAATGTGCTGCTGGGGAAAGGTATTGATATGGTGGTGATATCACTAAACTAGTAATTCTTGGACACAGACTCAAACCCAGTAATGAGTGGCACGGTGGCACAGTGGATTAGATGGGTAGCACAGTGGCACAACGGTTAACACTGCTGCCTCACAGTGCCAGGGACCCGGGTTTGATTCTCGGCTTGGGTCACTGTCAGTACAGAGTTTGCACATTCTCCCCGTGTCTGCGTGGGTTTCCTCTAGGTGCTCTGGTTTCTTCCCACAGTCCGAAAGACGTGCTGGTTAGGTTGATTGGCCATGTTACATTGCCCCTTAGTGTCAGGGGTCTGGCAAAGTAAATACATGGGGTTACATGGGGATAGGGCCAAGGGGATTGTGATTAATGCAGATTTGATGGGCTGAATGGTCTGCTGCTGCACTGTAGGCATTCTGTGATTCTGTGGTTATATGCTCCATGAATGCCTCTAAGGAAGTCCTTACCTGGTCTGGCCTAAAGGCTGATGCCAAACTATAGTAATGAGCTTCACTCTTAATTATTCTTTGAAATGGTCTAACTCTGTTCTACCAAACTGCTACAGAAAAGTCAAAATCAGCAATTTGGGCGTACATATACCACACGGATTGCAGTGCTTTGAGAAGTTGGCCTACCATGGCTTCTTAAGGGCAATTAGGAATGGGCAACAAATGCTGGTCTAGCCAGCGATGCCCACATTCCATGGAATAATTTTTAAAGCCACGGATTGGTTAAGTAAAACATTACATTTCTGAGGCAACAGCTGTTAATGGGCAGGTTTTTCCAAAGGAGCCAGCCTGCCATTGGCCAATGCCAGCATCTTCTGGTCCCCTTTTCGACAACAGGCTTTCTCGCTGTTTGTACATTTGGTATGTCAGCTATGACTCTCACCAGCTTTTACAGATGCACCATAGAAAATATTCTTTCTGGTTGTGTCACAGCTTGGTATGGCTCTGCCCTATTCCGTAAGGAACTACAAAAGATCTGAATGTAGCTTAACCCATCACGCAAACCAACCTCCCAGCCATTGATTCTGTCTACACTTCCCACTGCCTCGGCAAAGCAGTCAGCATAATTAAGGACTCCACGCACCCTGGACATTCTCTCTTCCATCATCTTCCTTTGGGTAAAAGATACAAAAGTCTGAGGTCACACACCAACCAACTCAAGAACAGCTTTTTCCCTGCTGCTTCCAGACTTTTGAATGAATTCATCTTACGTTAAATTGATTTCACTCTACACCCTAGCTATGACTGTAACTCTATATTCTGCACATTCTCCTTTCCTTCTCTATGAACGGTATGTTTTGTCTGTACAGCGCCCAAGAAACAATACTTTTCACGGTATGTTAATACATGGAGCAATAATAAAGCAAATCAAATCAAAAGGGAACCTTTTGGGTGGCTTCATTGGCAGGGCTGGAAGACCCTACCAGCAGGAAAGTCTGGAAAATCCTGCCTGTTGTTTGTGTTGGAATTGAGAATTTGCAGCAGTCTGATGCCGCTAATGGTTAATTCTCACCCTGAATAGAAATACATCTGAGGCTCACATCAGCAAGTGCATTGCCGCCAAGATGCCTCTGAACACTTGTAATGTTGATACAGTATTCTATTTGGCTAATAAGAGAAAACCAGCATGAATTTATTAAAGGCAAATCGGGTTTGATTAACTTGATCAAGTTCTTTGATGGGGCACTGGAAAAGATTATTTAGGATAATGTGGTTGATGTTGTTTAAAAGGCATTTGACAAAGTGCCATGTAGTAGATTAATAAGCAAAGTTAGAGCCCTTTGAATGAAAGGGTCAGTGAATGAATGATTATCACATCAATAACAGATCACACTCTCAGTACAGCAGGCCATCATGTACTGGTATTGTCACTGGAGTAATCCAGAGGTCCAGAATAAGGGTCTCGAGGCATGGGTCTACATTCCAGCATGTTGCATTAAATACTTTCTTGAGAATATGGAATGGTAAGTACAGTGTTTGGTTTTTGAAAGGAAAGTGTTAATGAGTGGGATTTTCTGATGGAGACAGCCCACCACTGGTGGAATTTGAATTCAATAAAAATCTGGAACTAAGAATCTATTGATGACCATGAACCCATTGTCTGAAAAATCCATCTGTTTCACTAATGTCCATTCGAGAAGGAAATCTGCCATCCTTAGCTGGTCTGGCCTACAGAATGATTCCAGATCCATAACAATGTGGTTGGCTCTTAAATGCCCTCAGGGATGGGCAATAGATGCTGGCCCAGCCAGCGACACCCATATCCCATGGATGAATAAAACCAATTGGCTGACAAAAAAAATAGGCTGATATGAGAAATTCAAATTCTGGAAGTGCCCAGCAGAAGGCAGCAGAGCGGCAATGCTGATTGGCTGTTGCAGGTAAGATTTGTGTTAGTGGTCACTGCTTCCAGAAGGTGGTTAGTGGAGGAGCTGCTGAGGATGGTACGTATGTGGAATGAGAAAGTGGTTGAGGTAACATTTGAAAGGATACATGAGTAGAAAAAATTTAGGAGGGATATGGGCCAAATGCAGGCAAATGGAGTTAGCTTAGATGGGCGTTTTGGTCATAGCTTCTGATTCTATGAATGTGTTCTAATTTCAAAAAATGCAAATTATATGTGAGTTATCATTTAGGGAATCTGTGTTGCTGCACGTTTACATGTATATTGTGATTTGGAGCTCTGGGTAGTGATCGTAGAATCGCCAACATTCTCTCCATCACATGGCTGATCAGGAATCTCGCCCGTTCTCACCGCCAGCCATAGTTGTGTGTTAGAAGGGTTTCCAGATTGATAGTCAACTTGGTTGGTTGTGTTATGAACGCACCTTTCACTGGGGATGGGAATGAAATGTAGAACTCTCGCTCAGAGGCAGGGACACAACCACAATGTACGTATGCATCGCAACTGTTAAAAAATTGTTTAGAACAATCCCAACAAATTATATTTTGAAATGAATATTTGATCCAATATTTAGCAACACTATAAAGAAGGCTTTTGGAAAGTGAAAAGATTAGCACAGTGGGAGTCAATTTCTGAAAAATTGGTTGAATGAGATGTGGTTAAAAAGAAACTACGGGGAGAATATTCCTGTCCTAAGTGCCATGGGAATCGAAGCGGGCGAGGGGCAGACCTATGGCAAGGACTGTTGACCTCAGATGGGCTTTTATGGTTTCGGGACGAATGCGGCTGTAAAGTCCCTGTTATCATGGTTAGAGAAAAAGAAAAAAATCCAAATAATCCCTTACAATCTGAAACAGGGAAAATCTATAACTGAGAACGAGGAACTGGCAGAGCAATTAAACAACCATTTCAGTTTTGTCTTCTTGGAGGAAGATACAAATGACTTCCAAGAAATGCTAAAGAATCAAGGAATTAAAAGAAATTAGGATTTCTAGAAAAAAATAGAGCTGGAGAAATTAAGAGGACTGAAAGCCAATAAATCCCCAGGGTTTGATGATGTAAATTCCAGGGTACTGAACAGGGTAACCATGGATGTTACGGATGCATTGATTCTCAGGGAATTACAGACCCATTATCACTAGCAGGAAAATGCCAGAGTCCAATATAAAGGATATGAAGAATACAAGAACAGGTTACTTAGAAATTATCAACAGAACCAGACAAAGTCAACTTGGATTTATGAAAGAGAAACCTACTGAAGTTTTTTGAGGATGTAACTAGTGGAATAAAGAAGGATGAAACCGTGAGTGTGATGTGTTTGAATTTTCAGGAAACTTTTGATAAAGTCTAGATCAGAGGTTTGTATGAAAAATGCTAACAAATAGGATTGGGGATAATACGCTGGCACAGTTGAAAATGAGTTAGCAGACAGGAGAGTAGGAATCAATGGGTCTTTTTTGAAGTGTCAGGCAGTGACAAGTGGGGTCCTGCAGGAATCAGTTCTTGAGTAATATACATCAATGACTTGGATTAGGGAAGTAACATTACCACAAGTAATATTTCCAAATTTACTAACTGGTATTTATACTGATCTGTTTTCTCCAAGCTTCCATTATAAATAGCAGAATTACATTTGCCATCCTCCAGTCAGCTGGGGCTGTTCCCGAATCTTCAGAATTTTGGAAAATGGCAACCAACACTTCCACTATTTCAATTGCCAGCTCTTTTTAAACATTGAATACAAGAGTTAGGATGTCTCGTTGAAGTTGTAGAAGACATTGGTAAAGCCACACTTGGAATACTATGTACAGTTCTGGTCACCCTATTATAGAAAGGATATTATTAAACTACAAAGAGTGCAGAAAAGATTTATCAGGATGCTATGAGACTTGATGGATTGAGTTATAAGGAGAAGCTGGATAGACTGGGTCTGTTTTCTTTAGAGCATAGGAGGCTGAGGGGTGACCTTATAGAGAGCTACAGAATAACAAGGGTCATTAATCGGCTAGATAGTCAATATTTTTTTCCAAAGGTAGGGAAGTCTAAAACTAGAGGACATAGGTTTAAGGTGAGAGGGGAGAAATACAAAGCATCCAGAGGGCATTTTTTTCACAGAGAGGGTGTGAGTGTCTGGAATAAACTGCCAGAGGTCATCGTAGAGGTAGCTACAATTTTGTCATTTAAATGGAGTGGCATGGACCAGTTGGGCCAAAGAGCCTGTTTCCGTGCTATAAACCTCTATGGCTCATTAGTAACCTGGATGTAGATTATCAGGCCCTGGGGATTTATTGTCTGGTCATTTAAAAATCAGGCATATAGAAATTGCCTCTTGCAGTGTTGGGGTGAGTCTTAGAATTCCCTGCCCCAAAGGATGGTGTAAATTGAGTTTTTGGAAGGAATTAAAGTGGAGGTGGATAAATATTTGTTAGATCAAATTTTGCAATAGAAAGAGTGCAAAGGAGGTTTACCAGGATGTTGCCTGGTATGGTGGGTACGTCTTATGAGGAAAGGCTGAGGGACTTGAGGATATTTTCATCAGAGAGAAGAAGGCTAATTGATGCATAAAAGATGATCAGAGGGTTAGATAGGGTGGACAGTGAGAGCCTTTTTCCTCGGATGGAGATGGCTAACATGAGGGGACATAGCTTTAAATTAAGAGTGGTAGTTATAGGATGGATGTAAGAGGTGGGTTCTTTACTCAGAGAGTGGTAAAGGCGTGGAATGCCCTGCCTGCAGCAATTTGGACACACCAATTTTAAGGGCGTTCAAATGGTCAATGGATAGGCATATGGATAAGATTGGAATAGTTTAGGTTAGACAGTCATAAGATTGGTTCCATTGGTTAGCAAAACATCGAGGGCCGAAGGGCCTATACTGCACTGTAAAGTTCTATGTTCTAGATCAAGGAATAGAGGATGAGGGAGAAATGGTACAGAAAAGGAGTTGAGGCCAGTATAGATCAGCCAGGATTGCATTGAATAGCAGGGCAAGTGTGAAGGGACTGCTTCTACTTCTTGTATTCAGTCCCATTTATTTCTCCAGTTGACGTAGTGGGAATGTGAATGATGAGGAGGATGTGAAGGAGCTTCAAGTTGATTTAGACAAGTTGAGTGAGTGGAAAAATCCATGGCAGATGCAGTATAATGTGGATAAATGTGAAATTATTCACTTCACTAGGAAAAACAGGATGGCAGAGTATTACTAAAGTAGTGATAGATTGGGAAATGTTGATGTAGAGAATGATATGCAGGTACAGCAAGCAGTTAGGAAGGGAAATGGTATGTTGGCCTTCATTGCAAGAGGACTTGAGTACTCCCTGTTAATATGTTTCTAATCAATGTACCACAGACTTCCCTAATTAAATATAACCTATTATTATTTTAGATTGACTGTCTTCAGTTTATAGTGCAAGTAAATGACATCAGTAAGAAATGTCCTAATAAATTCTGAACACAGAATAAAGGAGAGATGTTCAATTATAAAAGGTCAAATTTTTACGCATGGACTGGGAGACTGGAGTTGTGAAAATTCCCAACTTCAAACAGCAAACTCGGCAGAAACTGCCCCAACCCACCGGATTTTAATTGGCAGTGGGGGTGGGTGCACTTGCTGGCTGTAGTTCCGTTCGCCACTTTGGAAAGGGTTAGAAATCAGCCCCTGCGACTGCCAGGTACGAAGATGAGTATTTAGAAGGTCTGGGATTTTGTCTCAGTTGTTAAAACAAAAACAGAACTTACATTCTCATCATTCACATGCCCTCACATTCTCCATGCCTCATTCATGCTAACTTGTGCTACCCTCATTTTCCCACCCATCACCCACAGAACCTCATACCCTCCATGCCAATCTATGCCACTATATCCACTTGCCCTGGTTCTTCAATCTCCAAGCCAATTTAGTGGGCAACTCATTCCAACCCATATCTTCCATACACCATCCCTTACCCATTCACCCCCCTGCTAATTCATTCAATATCCATCATTGGCAGACATCAAGAGCCATGATAAGATGAAACAAACTAAGATTCAAAGAATCTATTATACACTTGGCTTTGTTAAAAAACACTCCTGGAGATAAAAAGCTATTCAACACACATAAATACCTGCAAATACCTAATCCCTTACAAAGCAAGCATTTATTTCAAATATTAATCCCTTATGAAAACAAAGAAATGTATTCATAGCCCCACATCAAAAATAGCTAATAACTTTATTACTGCTCTGAGCTGTCATTCAAATAGAATTTACAGCCCCCACTGTGATAATGATAGGCTAACATACAATGGAAGCATTCAATCAGCACTAATCCTATAAAGATAACATTCAGGCTTATGTCAACAAACAGCTATTGAAAGTGCAAATATAACATCTTCTTCAACTGCAAACTGGCTGTCTTTTTTTTCCCCCAAAATTTAAAAGGTAGGAGACCTAAATGATTTGACAGATTGACAGTTCCAAATGTATCCATTTTTCATGCACATTAATATATGCTCTTAATAATGCTGAAGGGGTACCTGACCTCTTCCAAAGAGGTATCCTACCTTTCAAAAAGGGTATAAAAGTTGGGAAGTCTTGATGCAACTGTACAAAATACTGGTGAGGCCACATTAAAATATCGTGAGAAGTTCAGGTCCCCTTATTTAATGAACGATAGAGGCAGATCAGAAATGATAGTCAGAGAATGAGAAATTGGAATACTTAGGAATTACAAAAGATTTTATTTCGTTGAAGGCAGTTCAGACGAGGTTCACTAGGATGATTCCTGGCATGGAAAGATTGTCTTATGAGCAAAGGCTAAATGGGCTGGGACTCTTGGCATTGGAATTCAGAAGAATGAGAGGTGATTGCACTGAAATGTATCGGACTCTTAGGAGGCTTTGCAGGGTAAACTCTCAGAGGAAGTTTCCCCTGATGGGGAACCAGAAGGCATAGTCTTAGAGTGAAGAGGTGCCAATTTAAGAGAGGGCACAATAAGAAGTCTCACAACACCTGGTTAAATCCAACAGGTTTATTTGGAATTACAAGCTGTCAGAGTGCTGTACCTTCCTCACTCACCTTATGAAGGAGCTGCATTCCTCGAGCTTATGATTCCAAATAAACTTGTTGGACTTTAACCTGGTGTTGTGAGACTTCTTGCTGTGCCCACCCTAATTTAAGACTGAGTTGAGAAGGGATTCTGTCTGAGGATTGTGACTCTTTGGAATAACTGCCACAGAGAGCTGTGGAGGAAGAGACTCTGCGTGTATTTAAGGCTGAGATAAACTCTGGATCATTAAGGGAATCAAGGATTATGGGGAAAGGTCAGGAGAATGGACGTGGGGAATGTTGGAGCAGCCATGATCCTATTGAATGGTGAAGCAGGTTCAAGGATCCGAATAGCCTGTTCCTATTTTTTATGGTTTTATTATCTAATCTCTCCAAATAATTCTAGCAGATTTAGATTCTTCCTTCAAATGTCCAGAGCCTGTGTGTCGTGCTTCAGAAATCTGATGACCAGAATTGCTTCTAATGGAAGGAAGTTCCACCTGTACGTGCGCTGCTGTCTCTGTAAACTGCGGATGTTTGAAATGAATCCCATTCATGCTGACCACCACTTTCTCCTGCTCTCACCCCTCCGTTCCCCCCCACCACCCCCACCTAAAGAAAAGGATGGGAGGCAGAGTTGGGGATGGGATCTTTGGATTCTGGACTCTTGGACTTGCTAAGCGAGACATGGAACCACACTCCGGCTTTTATGAACATTCAAGTCAAATAGTTGATGGATCCAAGCGTGCTCCCGCCCCCCTGTGAGGATGAAGAAATTGATGCTCAGTCCAAACGCCAATCACTAAGCAGCACTGGAGAATCCCAACCTGGATATTTTTGCCAAATGTAGAACAAACACAGAAACACATAAGATAGGAACAGGAGGAGGCTATTTGGCCCTCGAGCCTGCTCCACCATTCATTACAATCATGGCTGATCATCCAACTCAATAGTCTAATCCTGCTTTCTCCCCATAACCTTTGATCTTATTTGCCCCAGGTGCTATATCCAGCCGCCTCTTGAATACATTCAATGTTTTGGCATCAACTACTTCCTGTGGTAATGAGTTCCACAGGCTCACCACTCTTTGGGTGAAGAAATATCTCCTCACCTCCGCCCTAAATGGTCTACCCCGAATCCTCAGACTGTGACCCCTGGTTGTGGACTCCCTCCCTGGACTCTTCCCTGCATCTGCCCTGTCGAATCCTATTAGAATTTTATAAGTCCCTATGAGATTCCCACCTCATTTGTTTGAACTCCAGCGAAAACAATCCTGATCTAATCGATCTCTCCTCATACATCAGTCCCACCATCCCCAGGATCAGCCTGGTAAACCTTCGCTACACTTACTCGAGAGCAAGAACATCCTTCCTCAGGAAAAGAGACCAAAACTGCTCACAATACTCTTGGTGTGGCCAGTAGAATTGCTCCTGGACTCGAAACCTCTTACAATGAAGGTCAACATGCCATCTGCCTTCTTTACCGCTTGCTGTATCTGCCTGCTTACCTTCAGTGACTGGTGCAAAGGACACACAATAATGGAGACCTTCGTGAACGAAGCTGCTGTTTTGGTCAAACGACAAATTTTTTGGGTTGATTTTAATTGCTAATCTCATTTTAATGTGTCTTTCTCTTAGTTGCTGCATTACTTATACCCATTTCTGGTGGTGACGCATCTTGTTCAGTAAGATTGAGGAATTCACCAGCTCTTAATTACCAAAGTAAATAGTATGTCAGCAAGCGGAATGAGTCAGAGCTACTAGAACAACAGTGTGTTACAACAACAGATATCTGTCTTCACTAGAAGACATGGAAGAGGGGAAAAGTGGGCAACAACAGCAAGGATCAGACTCAGAGAGAGCTTAGTCAGTCTGTTGAGTCAAAATTGTGCCCTTTTGCCCTTAGTAATGATGCCCTTTTTTTATTTGCTGTGTCTGAGCAGATATCTATCCTTCAGTACAAGTTATGGTGTGAAAAGATTCTTGCATGTCTTTCAGTATCTGTAAACATGAAAATATAACATGCTCCAGATTAGCTGTTTGCTTCTGGTTGTCAACTTGCCTGAAATGTTAACTTATCTTCTGCTTTGAAAGTTTAAACTTTTATTTATTAGTGTCACAAGTAAGCTTACATTAACACTGCAGTGTAGTTACTGTGAAAATCCCCTAGTCGCCACACTCCGGTAACTGTTCGGGTACACTGAGGGGCAATTTAGCATGGCCAATGCACCTAACCAGCATGTCCTTTGGACTGTGGCAGGAAACCAGAGCACCCGGAAAACACCCATGCAGACATGGGAAGAACGTGAGAGCTCCTCACAGACAGTCACCCAAGCCGGGAATCAAACCCCGGTCCTTGTGAGGCAGCAGTGCTAACCACGGTGCCACCATGCTGTCCTTTTTTGTAGACATTGACTGACCTGTACCGTGCATTCCCTGCATTTTATTTCCATTTCCTATTTTCAGCATCTGCAGTTTACCTCTTTCTGGTTTGCAAATAATTGAATTTTTTTTTAAATTATTGTCACTGATGTTGCAAACGAATCAGCATTCCTTAATATTGGGACTTTGTAAAGGGCCTTGGCAGATTCTGAGTTTTTTTTTGATGTAATTAGAATTAGAAAATCTTACACTGCAGAAGGAAGCCATTCGATTTATTGAGTCCGTATTGACTCTCTGACAGAGTATCTTATCTAGCCCTCTCCAATGCGCTATCTCTGTAACCCTAAGCATTTACTCTGGCTAATGTCATATAACCTACACATCTTGGGACACTAAGAGGCAATTAAGCATGGCTAATCCACTTAACCTGCACATCTTAAAATTTATAGATTTGTGTCACAAGTAAGCTTCCATTAAAACTACAATAAAGTTACTGCGAAAATCCCCAGTCTTTGGAGTATGGGAGGAAACCAGAGCACTCAGAGGAAACCCACACAGACAATGACCCAAGCCAGGAATTAAACCCAGGTCCCTGGTGCTGCGAGGCAGCAGTGCTAACCACTGTACCACCATGTTGTGTTCTGCTCATCTGGATTTGGGATACTGGGACTCTTCCTCTCAAAATGAAACTTTACACATTTTAGCAAGGAGGTTTTGTCCTTTCGTTTAGAAGAATATCAAAAGTTTGCACCTCGATTAACTGTAGTGTTTGGGAGGATTTTTCATTTCTTTGTGTGAAACTGAAACACCTTCATGTTAAAAAGTGAAATATTTTGATGAAGAACTGACAAAGTGCTATTGTAGCTGTTAGGAAATAGAGGTAGTTCAAGTAATCTATCTTTGAAGAAGTGGTGACACCGTGATACTGTCACTGGACAAGTAATCCAGAGACCTCAGGTAATACTCTGGGTACTAGGGTTCAAATCCCACCATGGCTGATGGTGAAATTTAAATTCAATAAAAATCTGGAAATAAAGGTCTACTGATAACCATGAAATCATTCTCACTTGTTGGAAAAACCCATCTGGTCCAGTAATCTGCCTCACAGCCAGGAACCCAGGTTCAATTCCTGGCTTGGGTCACTGCTTGCGCGGAGTCTGCACATTTTCCACATGTCTGCGTGGGTTTCCTCCGGGTGCTCTGGTTTCCTCCCAAAGTATGAAAGGTATGCTGGTTAGGTGCATTGGTCATGCTAGGTTCTCCCTCGGTGCATCCCAACAGAGTATAGCACTTGAGGGATTTTCACAGTAACTTCATTGCAGTGTTAATGTCAGCTTACGTGTGACACTAATAAAATAAACTACACTAATGCCCTTTAGGGAAGGAAATCCACCGTCCTTTACTAGTGTGGCCTACATGTGACTCCAGAGCCACAGTAAGGTAGTTGACTCTTAACTACCCTTTGGAATAGTCTAACAAGCCACTCAGTTAAAGAGCAAATTATGATTGGTATTGACTCAGCCAGTGGTGTCCGCACCACATGAATAAAAAAAATTCTTTGTATTTGTGGGTATGAAAAATGAGATATGGTTTACTTTAAGGTTAATTTGTTATTCTGTATTCATGTGCTAAAAAAAGGTCAAATCCTTAGTTTCATGTTGCCTATCTAAGTTGAGATTTCACATTAAACTTTGCCTGCATTGTAACTGAGCTTTCATGATACAAAAGCAATGCAGCTTAATAAAGCTAAGCTGCTGTTTAGCAACCAGGGGCCCACGCTGAAAGGCAGAAGCCTTTGAGTTCAGTCAGAACCAGGTAACCCAGAAGCAAGAAGCTTGCCACAGACATTGCCTGCTCAGAGGGACAGAAAACATGTCCCAGAAGCTAAAGAACAGTCAGAACCAAGGGAATGAGAGTTCTCTTCATAGAAGTCAGGAACAGAGTGTGAGTCTTCCAACCAAAGATAGGGCTGCAAGGAGCAGACCAGGAGAAGTTGGCTAACAAGAAGTCAATCATCCTAATGTTGGTGACATCTTAGTATAGCCTGTGAAGCAGTGGTATTCTGATTGTGCGACTGGGTACCTGAGAGATTGTGTGGAAACTTGAATGTGTGTGGTATTCCAAGGGAGAGGAATTCTGAAAGGAGAATTTGAAATCCTGGATGTGGATCCTTGGTCAAGACATCTGAGAGATAGCCTTGAATGGGAAAACTTTCCGAAGTGAGTTCTTTGACAGTAGTAATTGGACAGCCTCATGTGAAAGTCAGAGTTCCATTGAGATTAGTTGGTTCATAGTGTATCAATTATCTAGTTGGGGGCGGGGGAGCAGATTTTGATGTGAAACCTACATAAATTGCATTGGCTGGTACCCGTCACTTGGTTTCAGAGTGTTGTGCATTTGACCACAGTTTGCTTATTGTTTTCCATGGGCTGTGTACTTCCCGAGAATATTAGAAAATAACTTGCGTTAGCCTTACAAATCTGTGCAAATGCATCAGAGTGCAACTGGAGTGAAGGAGTAATGTATTATAGTTAGTCTTGTTTAATAAACATTTTATTCTTTTGTTAAAAGTTCTTTGGTAGTCCCGTGAATCTATTTATCCATGTCTCCAATCCAATAGATTTGTGATCTATTAAACTGGATTTCATCCTGGGGCCTGACATGTCCAGTAGTGATGTTGGCTGGGGCTGTAACATAATTTGATGCCCGGCATCTTGTAATGGATTCAGAATTAAAGTAGAAAAAGCTCAGAATAATTCAAGTAAAAGATTTGGTGAGATAACATAAACAGCATGTGTGCGTGTGAATGTATGTGTGTGTGAGTGTGTGTACATGTGTGTGTCTGTGAGTGTGTGTGTGAGTGTGTATGCATGTGTGTGTGAATGTGAGAGTGTCTGTGAGTGAGTGTGTGTGTATGTGTGTGTGTATGCGCGTGTGTGCGCATGTGTGTGTGTGAGAATGTGTGTGTGTGAGTGAGTGTACATGTGTGTGTGTCTGTGAGTGTGAGTGTGTATGCTTGTGTGTGTGAATGTGAGAGTATGTGTGAGTGTGTGTGCATGCGTGTGTGAGACGTGTGAGTGGATGTGTGCGTGCATGTGTGTGTGTGTGTGTGGGTGAGTGTGTGAGTGGACGTGTGCGTGCATGTGTGTGTGTGTGTGTGTGGGTGAGTATGTGAGTGTGTGCGTGTGTGGGGGTGGGGTGGGTGAGTGTGTGTATATGTGTGTATATGTGTGTATGTGTGTGTGTGATGTGTGTAGGGAGGGGCAGATGTGGGGAATTTGTGTGGAGCATAGACAACGGCAAACAACAATTGGGCTGAATGGTTTTTCACAAAATGTGTTAACTCAAGGGTTGTGGTGTTTTTTAAGATCAACATTTATCACTTGTCTCTAATGCCTTTTGAGAAGATGGTATGAGCTTACTTTTTAAACCACTGCAGGCTATGTGACACACAATGGAATTCCTATGGTACTGTTAAGTAGGGAATTCCAGAATTTTCACCAGCATCAATGCACGTAGAGTGATATATTTCTAATTTTGTTTGATTTGGAAGCTGGCGGCATTCCCATGTTGCCCTCGTCCTGCAAAGTGGTAGAGGTTATGGGTTAGGAAGGAGCTGTCGGAGGAGTCTTGTGGAGTTTCTGCAGTGGGTCTTACGTAGATTACGTCTTCTGCCGCTTTGTGATAACTGGGAGGAAGTGGATGAGGTCAGGCTGGATTTAATAAAAGCAAAATACCGTGGATGATGGAATCTGAAACAAAAACAGAGAAGTCTGAAAAATCTGAGCAGGACAGCCTGCAACTATGGCCAGAGAATAGAGCCAAGGTTTTGAGTCTAGCTGATCCCTCACCAGAACATTCTCTCTCCCCATAGATGCTTTCAAACTTGCTGAGAATTTCCTGCATTTTCTGTTTTTGCTTCAGGTTGGATTTGTCCTGCTGGATGCGGATAGAATATTACCCCAGTAACTTACCATAAATGCCAATACTGCTGACCCATTCACACTGCCAATCCAGAGTATATCTCATTCCTGTTTTCTGCAGCAGTTCATGAATGTGATACATGGCATCTTCTGCAAGGACATTCTGGATGAGCAATGAAAATCATACTGGCAACAACTGTACCCCTTCAATTAGTACATCTTTTAAATAAAGTATATTCAGCCCAACAGATCTATGTCAATGTTTAAGGTCCACATGAATCTCCACCCACCTGACTGCAGTTGAATGACTCTTGAGGGTTTTTTGATTTTTGTTCTTAATGCATTGCAGGATAGCATTCATCAAAGCATCACAGCATGTTTGTGGTATTTCACCAATAGGTTTCCATTCACAGTGAGGATGATTCACTTTCAGACAAAGAAATGAAAAATCCTTTGCAAACATTAATTTAATCTGGGTGCACGCTGCTTGCAATGGCCTCGCTTCTACACAAAAGCACACGATTTAAACATATAGCTTCATTTTTCTACTCAATATTGTTTAACATGAAGGATCACGATTTCTGTAGCTGAGTTGCTATGGTTGTAAACAGCATATCGCAGAATTAGATAATCCCTAAGAGGTCATTCAGCCCATTGAGTCTGTACCCGCTCTATGACAGAGAATCTTATCCCCTAACCCTATACATCAACCATGGCTATTTCATTGAACATACATATCTTGGAACACTAAGGATAAAGTTAGCATGGCCAATCCACCTTACCTACACATCTTTGGACTGTAGGAGGACACTCAGGTACTTGAAGGGCCACGGTGGCACAGTGATTAGCACTACTGTGTCAGGAACCTGCGTTTGATTCCTGGCTTGAGTCACTATCTGTGTGAAGCCTGTATGTTCTGTGTAGATTTCCTCCGAAAGACGTGCTGGTTAGGTGCATTGGCCTAAATTCTCCCTCAGTGTGGCTGAACTGGAGTGTGGCAATGTAACTTTATTGCAGTGTTAACATAAGCCTGCTTGTGACACTAGCTAAAAAATACATAAACTTTAAACCCATGTAGAAACAGGGAGAATATGCAAGCATCACACACATAGTTCACGGGGAGAATGTGCAAACATCACATACACAGCAATGTGGCTGATTTCCAATTGCCTTCTCACTCAGTTCAAGGGCTATTAGGGGTTGGCCAAAATATGCTGGCCTTGCCAGTGATACCATCGCTGCACGAAGGATTAATAAACAAAACGCTCTCCCAACTTGGGCACAACTTCAGAGGGCACTACAAGTTCCTACACCTTTATGATTGGAGTCATGCGTGCAACTGCCAAGGCATGGGTGGAAATGTCCCTTCGAAAGGGGAAGCTACTAAGGGATCAATTCACTTTACAATGGTAATCCAGCTACCATGGTCCCATTTGAACTCACAACCGTTGCTTGATAACAACCATTCCCACAGGGATACTTTGCATATTTCTATATGCAACTCCTCTCTCCCCACCTCCATTCCCCGCGAATAATATAAAATTCCTGAATGATTCCTCTGGTGAAGGATGTCCTTTCTCACAGCATAAAGTGCGGGTGGGTCAAGGGAGATTAATTCCTCCCCTTAATCAACACCTTTACCTGGTTTGGCCTGCACATGACTCCAGAGCCACAACAATATGGCTGACTCTCAAAATGGCCCAACAAATCACTCAGTTCAAGGGCAACTAGGGACGGGTGGGATGGTGGCACAGTGGTTACCACTGCTGCCTCACAGCTTAAGGGACGCGGGTTCGATTCCCAGCTTGGGTCACTGTCTGTGTGGAGCTTGCATGTTCTCCCCGTGTCTGTGTGGGTTTCCTCTGGATGCTTTGGTTCCTTCCCACAGTCCAAAGGTGAGCGGCTTAATTGGCAACGCTAAATTGTCTCTTTGTATCCCGGGAGGCATAGGTTAGAGAGATTAGTGATGTAAGTATGTGGGGTTACAAGGATGGGCCTGGGTGGGATTGTTGTCAGTGCAGGCTCGATGGGCTGAATGGCCTCCTTCTACAGTGTGGTGTTTCTATGATTCTAAATGCTGGCCCATCCAGTGATGCCCAAGTCCCAAGAATGAATGAAAAGAAAATACCACAAGAGTCAAGGTCCATATGAACTGAAGACCCATCTTCCCATTTTGATAGTAATATTTAATTTTAATTTCGTCTTGGGTTGTGACAATTGGAATTTCCTGGCAGTTTAATTAAGAATCATGATTTCAAAAGTCTAACTGATGCTGATGGGAAAAATCAATCGTAAAAGAGATCGAGGGGGACAGCAAATGATTTTTCAAAAGAACAAGGTTGTTACCAACACCTTCTGAGGACATGGTACCTGAAGAGAGAGAGAGAGAGAGAAAGAGAGGTCTAATATTATTCCCATTGATCACAGGGTAATTGAAGCTTTCACTGTTACATCACTATGTTATAGCTTCAGACTTCTCCAAATTGTTCACAAAACACTTTCCTGATTTCCTGCCCATTGTTCACTGTTTGAGAACATAAATCCAGTATAGCTACAAATCAATCCCTAAGCATTTCTTAGTTTGATCCAACCATATCAAAGGCCATCTTTCTTACAAGAGACTTTCAACTGACTTGACAGGATAAAATTCCCATTGAAAAATATGCTCCCAGCGCATTGTGCAACATTTCACCAATCATTAACTTTTTTTTAATTAGTGTCACAACACTTACATTAACGTTGCAATGAAGTTACTGTGAAAATCCCCTAGTCGCCGCGCTCCAGCACCTGTTCAGGTACATCGAGGGAAAATACAGCACGGCCAATGCATCTAACCAGCACGTCTTTCCAACTGTGGGAGGAAACCGGAGCACCCGGAGGAAACCTATGCAGACACAAGGAGATCGTGCAGATTCCGTACAGGCAGTAACCCAAGACTGGAATTAAACCGGGATTCCTGGCATTGTGAGGCAATAGTGCTAACCACTGTGCCAACTTGCTGTCCCAAAGTTGGCAAAGAGGAAAGTAAATATTGCATATTATCATAGAATCCTAGAATCCCTACAGTACAGAATTCGAGTCTGCACCAACAACAACTCCACCTTATCTCTGTGATCCCACATATTTACCTGTTATTCCCCTCCAAAAGTAGAATTAATTTACTATGGCCAATCAACCAAACCCACACATCTTTGGGCTATTGTGTGATATTATGTTTGATAGAATAACTAAACCTTCAACTAATTTTGAATTACCTTAAAGATGTCGACATCTTGAACCATTCATATTCAGAGGAGCTGACCCTTTAAGGGAATATCTGTACCTTGCATACATGCCGAAGTATTTTGCCCTGCTTTCCATTCTGAACACATGCTCCACCATGCCAAGTGTGGTATGTGGCAATTTCTTCAGAGCTCCTCAGGGCTGAGGATCTATCACCAGTGGGAGGCCATGCTCACAGGGAACCTGCAATGGAGACTGGATTATGGTAACCAATTCACTAATCTACATTCATCCTGGCTGTGGTTACACTGTGGCACGATGAGACACCAAACAGTAAACTCATCCCTTATTGTTTTCACAGGCCCGGAGTTTAACATAAAGTCTTAGTTTTGTTGATTAATCTTCCTTTTGGTTTTGAAATGTTTACCCATCAGATGTTCATGGTGGCCAAATGGTTGCTTCTATTGCTTTGACGTTCCATATCTCCATGTATGTGTTGCTTCACTGATAGGCTATATCGCCGTGGCAACAGTTTCCTTGGCTTTTCAGAATACTCTCTATGACTTCCTTCGGCAATGTCATTATTCGGGGTTTAACCAGAGCTTGGTTCCAGTCACCTAAATTTTTGGAGTAGAATTCTCAAAAAAGAGACCTCCATGGAAAATTGCTGTGACTCTATGGCAGGAGGATGGAACTGGCTGGATTGTTTTCCAGGGAGCTAGAATGCAATTAATGGGCTGAATACCCTCCTGCTTTGGCAAAATGACTCCTGGAATTTAATGTGTCCTTGCACACAGGGGTCAGATGTCCAGCTAAGGGCCTCATCCTACCACTGTTGTTATGCCCTGTCCCTACCATGTGGGGAAACTGATGGGCAAACTCTGTAACAGGGTGGGGGAGGGAGGGGTGGGGGGTGTGATCCCTCAGCTGGAGGCACTCAGTGTCTGACTGGTGAACCATCATTATTAAGGGGCGAGGGGCTAAGGGTGGGGGGGGGATGCGATGGGGATGCTGCAGAGAGGCAGCCAATGTTATTTCCTCTGGGCTACCACCCCTTCCCTTTCTGACAACCCCAAGCCCGGGACCTCCATCTCTCCCCGATGAAACATTTTTTGATTTGATTTATTTGATTTATTATTATCACATGTATTAACCTACAGTGAAAAGTATTGTTTCTTGAATGCTATACAGGCAAAACATACTTTTCATAGAGAAGGAAATGAGAGGGTGCAGAATGTAGTGTTACAGTCATAGCTAGGGTGAGTCCATTCAAAAGTCTGACAGCAGCAGGGAAGAAGCTGCTCTTGAGTCGGTTGGTACGTGGCCTCAGACTTTTAAATCTTTTTCCGATGGAAGAAAATAGAACAGAGAAAGCCTGGGGTGCGTGGGGTCCTTATTTATGCTGGCTGCTTTGCCAAGGTACAGGAAAGTGTAGACAGAGTCAATGGACGGGAGGCTGATTTCAGTGATGGATTGGGTGACATTCACGACCTTTTGTATTTCCTTGTGGTCTGACATGGACAATTAACAGCCACTTCTGGCACAGCACTGCTGCCTCACAGTTCCAGGGAACTTGGTTCGATTCTGGCCTTGGATGACTGTCTGTGTGGAGTTTGCGTGTTCTCCCTGTGTCTGCGTGGATTTCCTCCGGGTGCTCTGGTTTCATCCTACAGTCCAAAGATACGTGGTTCTAAGTGGATTGGTCATGCTAAATTGTCCATTAGTGTCCCAAGACTTTTTATATTCATTCATGGGGCATGCGCATCACTGGCTGCTCAGCATTTATTGCCCATCCCTAGTTGCCCAGAGGGCAGTTGAGAGTCAACCACATTGTTGTGGCTCTGGGGTCACATGGACGCCAGACCAAGTAAGGATGGCAAATTTCCTTCCCTCAAGGACATGAGTGAACCAGGTGTGTTTTACAACAATTGCCAATGGTTTCAGGGTCATCAGTAGATTCTTAATTCCAGTTTTTTTTATTAAATTCAAATTCTACCACGTGTTGTGGTGGGATTCAAACCTGGGTCCCCAGAACAGAAGCTGAGTTGTAGAAATTAGGGGAATTAGTGGGGTAAATGTGTGGGTTTGCAGACATTAGGTGGAGTAGGGGAGATGCATTGTCAGAGGGTTGATATGGGCTTGATGGACCAAATGGCCTCCTTCTGCACTGTCGGGATTCAATGATTTTATTGAGAGACATTGGGTAAAGTAAGTAATACCATTAACGCAATAATAACAATGAAATAATTCGAAAGAACAAACCGTACAGAATCAAATTATTCTGAGGTGTTTTGATTGCAGGATTCATCGATAATTAGCCTATACAAGGTCTGCTTTATTGCAATTACTCACAACTGCAAGTGAAATGCTGTGGAGAAGATCGTTAAACAGCAAAACAAAAAAAATAGCTGTGCTTTGTAAACAACAGCACAAATAACATGTAATTGCTTTAATTTACTTAGCTTACTTCTAGTGTCTAATGATGAGTTAGATTAGGTGTATCAGAAATAGAGTATAGGGAAAGTATTTCAAATAAAACATGGATAGGCTGCTTCCAGTCAGAATGATTAACCTTCTTATTATCCACACACATCAACACTATAGCTACTCGATAAGAGTCTTTAACTGGAATGCCAGAAGCATTCTCCCTCACAATGTCGCTAAGCATGTACAATAAATGGAAGGTCAGCAATATTGAACCAGATGTCATATATAAATACAATCAGGTTGGGCTTTCTTGAACGATTCATTGATTTAAGACTGCAGACTGTGTCCACCCTTGCTGCACTAGTACCAGCTAAAGAAATGATAGTGCCAACTTTAACCCTGCCCACTTGGTGGGAGTGGGGGAATGTAGGAGGGAATGAATGAATGAATGAGCATGAGGGAGAGCAGAACTCATGGCTGTAACCACAGCTTGCTATTGAGCCACTCTACTGATCATCAGTTCTCACATATTCTTATACTTTTTCACATTACAAATTGCTACATTTCAATTAATTCATCAAATTGTTGCTTTGAATTAGTTATAGTTCTATTTTTGATTCATTATACAGTTCCATTGTCTTGAGTGCTTCAACTTTAATTGCTTTGTGGACATCTCCTGTCCACTTATTTACAATATCAGAGCATTATATTTGTCAAGCTGATTTTGCTGGGGCTTAATTGTCCCATCTCCTGAATATTTGATTAAGACTCCAGGGGCACAATGGTTCCTCTAGACCTTTTGGAACCTTGATAATTGATATCAATTCTCTTATTGTTGCTGAAACATTGGACTGATACCACCTGCACAGTGGCACAGTGGTTAGCACCACTACCACACAGCGCCAAGGACATAGGTTCAATTCACGGCTTGGGTAACTCTGTGGAATTTGCACGTTCTCCCCATGTCTGCATAGGTTTCCTCCGGGTGCTCCAGTTTCCAAAAATGTGCAAGTTTAAGTGCATTGCTCACACTAAACTCTCCCTCAGTGTAACTGAACAGGGGCCAGAGTACATTGACCAGCGGACTTTTGCAGTTTATTCATGATAGTTTTAATGTAAGCCTACTTGTAACTATAAATAAACTTTAATTTTTATCCTGATGTGTGACTGTTTTAGTGCCATTTAGTTATTTGTGCTTTGTTCTGTCTGCTGGCAGTGGGTGTGGATACTGCAGTACCGTCTATTTAATCTTTCCCATTCATTCTTCTCTTGCTGGAGCCCACACCTCCTGGGTTTGCATAAGGAAGCTGGTAACTAACAAGACTTCCTATCACTGCCCTATTTGCAGTGTTTCTAGATGTACAAACCTCTTGCCATTTTAATTGTTGAATTTTTAACACTCATGAGCAGCCAGATGAATCTAATTAATTTAAAATATGAACTCATGGAATGCTGGCAAAGTCAGCATTTAATCCCCATCCCTAATTGCCTTTGAACTGAATGGCTCGCTAAGTCATTTCAGAGGGATACTAAAGAGTCCACCAGATTGCAGCAGCTCAGGAGCCACATGTAGGTCAGGCCAGGTAAGGATGGCAGATTTCCTTCCCTTAAGGACAATAGTGAACCAGATGGGTTCTTCCGACAATTGACAATGGTTTTATGGTCACCAGGAGACTTTTTTATTCAATTCAAATTTTGCCATCTGATGTGGTGGAATTAGAATCTGATCATAATGCTGGAACTCTGGATTATCCGTCCAGGATTTGCTGAACTGGGAATCTGAGAGTCTTGTGTGTCCCAGGAGGTGGTGATCCCATAGTCATTAGGGAGGTTCAGGTAGGGTCAAGGAAGACACAGGAAATGTGTCTTCCCTCTCAAGCCAATGACATTCACTCATCATTATTCAGTTTCGAGTGTTAGGGTGTCTCCTTGAAACTATAAAGGAAAAATCAACCCCCTCTCCCCCCAACACCACAAGAGATTTGACAGTGTGCTGGGGCAGAGAAAAGTAGAAAGACAATTATCATGGATGATTCAATAGTTAGCAGCAGAAGGTGGCATTTCTAGAACTATAAAAATTACATCTAAGCATTACATGGCCAACCTGGTGACAGGGTGAAAGATGTTACTGGGCAAATGCACGACATTCTCTGAGATGAAGGGGAAGGGACCAGTATTCGGTTATCCAGTACTCTGAAGATCTTCAGCTGCAGTTTTGTGAACCATTCTGGGCACTATATTTCTGGTCTTAGAAAAGGTGAGGTTTGCCAAGTCATAATCAGGAATGAGGGGCTTTGATCATGAGAAGATGTTGGTAAAGTTAGGACAGAAACAGTTAGGAGGTGACTTGATTAATATCTATTCAAGGTGATGAGGAGTTTTGATGGAGTAGATCAGAAGTAAACAACTCCCTCTAGTGATTGGGTCAATAAGCCAGACATCATAGATTTAAAATCATTGGCAAGAAATCTCGAGAGGGAATTGGAAGATTTTGTTTCTTTACTCTTCATAGAATCATGGAATCCCTATAGTGCAGAAGAGGCCATTCAGCCCATTGACACTGCACCAACTCTCTAATAAAGTAGCTTACCTGGCTCTTTTCTCCCCTCCAGAACATAAGAACACAAGAACTAAGAGCAGGAGTAGGCCATATGGCCCCATAATAACCTGGCCCAATAAGATCATGGCTGATATTGTTTTGTGGACTCAGCTTCACTTACCGCTCACCGTAACTCTTAATTCCTCTATTGTTCAAAAATGTCTCTATCTTAGCTTTAAAAAATTCAGTGAGATAGCCTCAGCTGCTTCACATGACAGGGAATTCCACAGATTCACAACCTTTTGGATGAAGATGTTCCTCTTCAACTCAGTCCTAAATCTGCTTTCCCTTATTTTGAAGCTATGCACTCTGGTTCTAGTTTCACCCGCCAGTGGAAACAATCTCCCTGCTTCTATTCCCTTCATAATCTTATATGTTTCTACAAGATCTCCCTTCATCCTTCTAAATTTCAATGAGTATCGTCAAAGTTTACTCAGGTTCTCCTCATAAGCCAACCCTCTCAACTCTGGAATCAACTTAGTGAGTCTCCTCTGCACCCTCTCCAGTGCCATCTAACCTTGTAACCCCACACATGGCCAATCCACTCTAACCTATGCATCTTTGGGAGTGTGGAAGGAAACTGAAACACCTGAAGAAAATCCACACAGACACGGGCAGAACATGCAAACTCCACACAGCCACCCAAGGCTGGAATTAAACCCAGGTTTTTGAAGCTGTGAGGCAGAAATTCCACCCACTGTGCCACTGTACCATCCATGGCATGGGATCTGGATCATTCTTAAATAGTGAAAATGCTTGCATAAATGGTTTTAAAAAGGATGTGGGATGTGTAGGGTCACTATTAAAAAAACAGGAGTGAGGAAATAAGCATGATTGTTCTTTCAAAGAATAGCACACAAATAATGGGCCAAGTGGCCTTTTCCTTTGCTGTAATTTTCTATGATTCTATGTGGATTTGAATCTGCTCTGAGAGTTTTTAATTCTTCAGATTACTTTGATTATCATTCATAATCCCCCCTGTATATTTCTGAGCAAGCTGGAAAGTGATAGTTCCTGCGCTGACTTCCCAAAGTGTTACCTTTTATTTGTGCTCATTTAACTTTTTAATATTTAACACTTTTGGTTGTGCCAAATATCTGTTGAGCTTTTAAGCAGAAATTGAAATAAAGTCACCTCAATTGTAGCCTTTGTCTGAACCTCCAGTTTCAAGATCGGTTTGAAATCAATGTTGGCAATACTGAGGAAGCACTGCACTGTGGAATGTATGGAGTTTTGGATGAGGCATTAAGTTGAGGTCCTGTCTGTTTTTTTAGTTTAATCATTCATGGGACATGGGTGTTGCTGGTTGACCAGCATTTATTGCCCACCTCTAGTTGCCTGAGAGCAATTGAGAATCAACCACATTGCTGTGTGTCAGGAGTCATATGTAGGCCAGACCAGGTAAGGATGGCAGATTTCCTTTCCTAAAGGGCATTAAAGGAGCGATGGGTTTTTCTGACAATCGGCAATGGTTTCATGATCACCAGTAGACTCTTAATTCCAGATTTTTTTTATTGAATTCGAATTGCACCATCTGCCCTGGAGGTATTTGAATCCGGGTCCCCAGAACATTTATTAAGTTTCTGGATTAATAATCTAGTGATAATAACACGAGTCCATCGCCTCCCCTAAAAAGATCCCTCGGAAACATTTACTTCTGTGAATCCTGGCTCCAGTGTCCACCTACCACTCAGTCAAAATCTCACAGGATCGGTTATCTAATCATCATTGCATTGTTAGCCACATCCGTGAATGTTGGTGGAATATTGATGTCAGTCCGTGACACCGACACAATAAAGACCAAAGATGAAGCTGGAAGTGAACACTTTGAAAATTCCCGCCTATGAAGCTGATGTTGCAAGCATTTTGATTTGACTTAATTTACTATTGTCCAGTGTACCAGTATACAGTGAAAAGTATTGTTTCCTGCATGCTACACAGACAAAGCATACTGCTCATAGAAAAGGGAAGGAGAGAGTCCAGAATAAAAGCAAATTATTGTGGATGCTGGCATCTGAAACCAAAAGAGAAAATGGTGGAAAATCTCAGCAGGTCTGACAGCATCTGTAAGGAGAGAAAAGAGCTGATGTTTTGAGTCCAGAGAACTCTTTGTCAAAGCTAAAATGAATAGAAAGTAAGAGATATTTATACTGCAGAGTGAGGAATTGAAAGATGAGTAATAGCCACAAAAACAAGTGGAAAGGCTACCGATGGCAGTTCACAGAGAGAATACAAAGGCCAAACAGCAGAGAAACTAAAATCAGAAGATAAGTTGAGAATGCAGAATGTAGAGTTACATCTGGATCAACTCAGGGGTTAAGTACTAAGCCGCATAGTTACCTTCTTCAAAGATACACAAGTGAGCAGCCTGATTAGCACACACCCTGTGTTAATGAGAGCTCTTCAGAAGGACTTTGCCCACCAGGCAATTAGATGAAGGAATGTTCCATTGCGTTCCCTCAATGGGGCCCATTCAAAATCTGGTGCTGGCGGTGCTCCCTCAATGCGTCTATTCACCAAAAACAACAATCACCCGCAATTACTAATGAGAGAGCTGGGTTTTGGCCTGGCTCTATCATGGGTCATCTGTGAAATGTATAACGACATATTAATGTTTTCTCCTTCTAATCTCAGTGCAACGATACTCCTTTGAAGTCAGATTGAGAACACAAAAATATCTATTTCAAAAATGTTAAGCATTTTGCAAGTGGTTCAGTCAAAGCAGCCTCCAGCGTTCATTTTTAAAAGTTGAATTCATGGCTTATGCTCTTTGGTGTAAATCTATTTTTAGGTTTAATTAAAAAATCCTGCTGAATAGCGTTGAGTTGCATTCTGCTTCTTTTCCTTTTTAATGAGCAGTTCTTTTTAGATGATGCGTGGAGCAGGCCACCATTGTAACTTTTCTCCACGAAATTTTGTACAATTGCTTATTTCATCTTGGAGAATGTTGAAGTTTACAATTTAAAGGAGCAGGGAGGAAGATAGCTCAGACACTGGAAATTGGTACCTTCAACAGAACAAGTAGTCTAATGGGGTTAGTTTACAGATTGAAACAAGTCTGTGCCCGCTGCTCCTCAAACACAGATGTCGGCCAGTTGTGTACTTCTGCTTCTGAATGGCAAATAAATAATGCCGTGACCTGTCAGAGTTACTCATTCCCATAAATGTCCTTTTTTGTTATGATGAAAGCCTGTTTGCAGAACGTTTCAATTGCTCTTGGCTTTTTTGCAGTCTCCCCTTCAATGCTTTCAGCTATTGTGTGTGACGCATTGATCGCACCTCTTCCAGCCACCACCTGTGTTGAGGAAGGATTACAGCATTTTCACTTCCAAAGGCCAGGCAATTATTAAGGAAGAATCATTCCTCAGACATTTGTGTTTAAAAAAAAAACAAGGCACTCTCAGCAAAACTCGGGGCCCCAACCATTTCTTCATACTTTAATAGAGAAAGATTTCCTCTTCCTTCATGCACTGACATCTATTACAGTGATGAAAGCAAATTACTGCAGATGCTGGAATCTGAAACCAATAGAGAAAGTGCTGGAAAATCTCAGCAGGTCTGGCAGCATCTGTAAGGAGAGAAAGCTCTGGGAAAGGGTTATCTGGATTCGAAACGTCAGCTCTTTTCTCTCCTTACAGACGCTGCCAGACCTGCTGAGGTTTTCCAGTGTTTTCGCAATTAAAGGCATGCTGCCTATCACAACTACTTAGAATTCTTCCCTTCTCACTTCCTGCATGGACTCCATTCCCAGTTTTGCCGTCCCTACCACTTGATGATACCACATGACAAATGTCCTTTTATTTACACTCAAGCCGTGATTCTCCTCCACTGTGGCTGTATGGAGCCTTGACAGAGGCTGTCTCACTGCTCACACTTCTGCCCCTGTGCCTCTCACCCATAGCAGAAGCACCCTAATAGTCCTTATCCTTACCTTACACCCTGCCAGTCTTCCCAGTAAATGGATGAACTCCTACTGTTTTTGCCACCGCTGACACAATCCCATCATCAAACAAAAACCCACCAATGCCTCTACTTTCTCAAGAGGTGAAGGAAATGTGACTTATCAGCTATGACTCTCACAACCTTGATGTACAGATGCCGGCGTTGGATTGGGGTGGTAAGAACTCAGTAAGGATTTAGCAACACCAATTTATAATCCAACCGATTTATTTGATAGTAAAAACGCGAGCTTTTGACTCCTGTGTCTTCTTCAGGCAAATGCAGTGTTCTGGTCTGCAATAGCACACATCAGCACAGACAGTCAGAGATTGCTGATTAAAATGCGAATCCTTACATCTAACCTGCTATTGAAGTGTTAAAGTGGCGAACAATGTGTGTGAAGGGAATCCTGAGCATTGTTGGAGAATTGGGTATTTTCTCCAGACAGCACAGTAAGTGAGGTTTTTTGCTAACCCAGGCAAGTTACGGGGGTTACCGATAGTGTGTCATGAAGCCAAGATCCCTGTTAAGACCGTCCTCATGTGTGCGGAGCTTGGCTATCAGTCTCTGTTCAGCGACTCTGCGCTGTCGTGTATCACGAAAGCCCCCTTGAAGAACATTTACCCGCAGGTCGGAGGCCGAATGCCCATGACTGCTGAAGTGTTCGCCCACAGGAAGGGGACTGTTTTGCCTGGTGATTGTTGAGCGATGCTCATTCATCCGCTGTCGTAGTGTCTGCATGGTCTCCCCAATATACCATGCTTCGGGACATCCTTTCTTGCAACATATTAGGTAGACAACGTTGGCCGAGTTGCAAGTGTATGTACCGTGCACCTGGTGAATGGTATCCTCACGTTTGATGATGTCGTCCATGTCTATGATCCGGCATGTCTTGCAGAGGTTGCTGTGGCAGGGTTGTGTGGTATTGGGGTCACTGTTCTCCTGAAGGTTGGGTAGTTTGCTGCGAACAATGATCTGTTTGAGGTTGTGCAGTTGTCTGAAAGCAAGAAGTGGGGGGTGGGGATGGCCCTAGCGAGATGTTCATCATCATCAATGATATGTTGAAGACTCCGGAGAAGATGTCGTAGCTTCTCCGCTCCGGGGAAGTACTGGACGACAAAGGGTACTCTGTCCACTGTGTCCCGTGTTCGTCTTCTGAGGAGGTCAGTGCGGTTTATCGCTGTGGCACGTTGGAACTGTCGATTGATGAGTCGAGCGCCATATCCTGTTTCTCACGAGGGCATCCTTCAGCGTCTGGAGGTGTCTGTCATGATCCTCCTCATCTGAGCAAATTCTGTGTATACGGAGGGCTTGTCCATAGGGAATTGCTTCTTTAACGTGTCTAGGGTGGAAGCTGGAGAAGTGGAGCATTGTGAGGTTGTCTGTCGGTTTGCGGTACAGTGAGGTGCTGAGGTGACCGTCCTTGATGGAGATGCGTGTGTCCGAGAATGCAACTGATTCTGGAGAATAGTCCATGGTGAGTCTGATGGTGGGATGGAACTTGTTGATATCATCATACAGTTGTTTCAATGATTGTTCACCATGAGTCCCAAGGAAAAAGATGTCATCAATGTATCTAGTATATAACCTTGGTTGGAGATCTTGTGTGGTGAAGAAGTCTTGTTCGAACCTGTGCATGAAGATGTTGGCATACTGAGGTGCGAATTTGGTCCCCATGGCTGTTCTGTGTGTCTGGATGAAAAGCTGATTGTTGAAGGTGAAGACATTGTGGTCCAAGATGAGGCGGATGAGTTGTAAAATTGCATCCGGAAACTGGCAGTTGTTGGCATTGAGTACTGAGGCAGTTGCAGCAATACCATCGTCGTGGGGGATGTTGGTGTAGAGCGCCAAGACATCCATTGTGACAAGGAGTGTCCCTGGTTCAACTGCTCCATGTGTGCTGAGTTTCTGTAGGAAGTCCGTAGTGTCAAGACAAGAGCTGGGGGTTCTTTGTACGATGGGTTTCAGGATGCCCTCGATATAGCCGGAGAGGTTCTCACACAGGGTCCCATTGCCCGATACGATGGGACGGCTGGGTATGTTTGCCTCCTACCTTTGGGAGGCAGTAGAGATCTCCAATGCGGGGAGTACGTGGAATGAGAGCCCGGAGGGTGTTCTGAAGGTCCGGATCAAAGGTTTTGATCAGAGTGTTGAGTTGACGAGTGTGTTCTTTGGTTGGGTCTGCTGGTAACTGTCTGTAGTGTTTCTCATTGTTTAGTTGTCAGTACACTTCTTCACAGTAGTCCGTTCTGTTCAGTATGACAGTGGCGCCTCCTTTGTCTGCTGGTTTGATGACAATGTTGCGGTTGGTCTTGAGAGCACGGATGGCCTTGCGTTGTACTTGGATGATGTTCGGGACTGTCTTGTAAGTGCGGTTGATAAATCTGGTGTTCACGCACCTCTCACAACCTTTACAGATGCAGCATAGAAAGCATCCTTTTTGGATGTATCACAGCTTGGTGTGGCTCCTGCTTTGAACAAGACTGCAAGAAACTATAAGAGGTTGTGAAAGTAGCCCAATCCATTACACAAACCAACCTCCCACCCATTGATTCTTTCTACACTTCCCACTTCCTCGGAAAAGCAGCCAGCATAATTAAGGATCCTATGCACCCTCTCTCTTCCATCCTCTTCCATTAGGAAAAAGGTACCAAGATCAGAGGTCATGTACCAACTGATTAAAAAACAGCTTCTTCCCTGCTGTATCAGAGCTTTGAATGGACCTACTATATATTAAGTTGGTCTGTACACCCTATCTGTGACTATAACACCACCTTCTGCACCCTCTCCTTTCTTTCTGCCCTATGTACTTTATGAACGGTCTGCTTTGTCTGTATAGCATGCCAGGAACAATACATTTCATTGCATTCCAAGAAAAGTGACATTAATAAATCAAATCAAATTCCATCCCCCTGCTTTGCAGCATTTCAGATGGGTTGATCCATCTTTAGAGAGCTGGTTTGCCATTCCCCACTCACACCACCTCCTCTCCTTCCCATGCAAGCGTTGGTATAATATTCATGCTGCTACCTCAAGACACCAGCATTTTTGTTTGTGACAGCAATGTGCATGTTTGATTTGATTTGATTTGATTTATCATTGTCACATGTATTAACACACAGTGAAAAGTATTGCTTCTTGTGCACAATGTAGACAAAACATACCGTTCATAGAGAAGGAAAGGAGAGAGTGCAGGATGTAGTGATACAGTCATGGTTAAGGTGTAGAGAAAGATCAACTTAATGCAAGGTAGGTTTATTCAAAAGTCTGACAGCAGCAGGGAAGAAGCTGTTAGATTTTTGTATTTTTTTCTCTATACAAGAAGGTGGAAGAGAGAATGTCCAGAGTGCATGGGGTTCTTAATTATGCTCACTGCTTTGCCGAGGCAGTAGGAAATGTAGACAGTGTTAATGCATGTGCTTCCCCAGTCTTGTACACCATGTTGACTTCTCATGTTGGGGTCTCCTCTCCTTGAAAAACCTGATGCAGATGAAGGAATCATTGTCAAACTGATCTTCTGTCTGCAAGTGTGATCTATCATTCCAAGTCTCTGATCTGTTCTGGGGGCATCTAGTCTGTTGCAATGAAGCTTGAAAAGGCTCAAAGAACAGCATCTCACCTTTCTCTGTGGTACCTTTCACTCCTCTGGCTTCAATTTGACTGTAACGATTTATAGTTCTCATTGGAAGCTTGCCTGTTTGATCAAATTAGAGCAAATACTTGTGTTGATTTATTGCTCATCTGCAGTACCTCCCAGTCTTGAGAGGAGGTGACTCTTTAATGAATTTTATGTTGTGCTGTCTCCTCTTTAGTTGAGGTGCTAAGCAAGATATTCTGGTCAATATTCATTCCCCTCTAAAAACAAATTGCTGGCTCATGATGTCATTGTTGTCTGTTGAAACTTGCTGTGCACAAAATGGATGCTGTATTCCCTGCGTTACAAGAAAGACTAGCCTTCAAAATTGCATCATTCATGGTATTTTAAGTTTCTTTCTTAGTGCCACTACTAGGCTTACATTAACACTGCAATGAAATTGCTGTGAAAATCCCCTAATCACAGCTGGCAGAGTGAAGGAGAATTTAGCATGACCAACGCAACTAACTAGCACATCTCTCGGACTGTGGGAGGAAACTGGAGCACTCGGAGGAAACCCAGGCAGACATGGGGAAAATGTGCAAACTCCAAGCAAGCAGTGATTCAAGCCAAGAATCGAACCCGGGTTCCAGGTGCTGTGAATCAGCAGTACCGCTGTGCCCTTCCTGTTTGGACCTTCTTCAAGACTTCTTGATGTAAGGATACACATTTTCATTTGCTATTTTATTGCTTAATTAAGAGTGTATTTCCAGCTTAAATGTGACGTTTCCTTGAACTATTGACTTGCATAAAAAAAACATTCCCATTGATAGATGGCTAATTTTTCTTTCTATCAAACCTGAATGGCAGTTCTCTGATTTGTGAGCACTGAGATAATTTAAGGAGAAAGACTTGCGCCTCGGAACAGTTTTGAAAACCGTTGGGGAACTTTCCAAAGCGTTTCAAAAAATATATTCCATCCACATTGAATCCAATTCATAGTATCCACACGGGGGAACAGGCAAGATTCAAGCTGACAAGATGAGGCATTGTACCCCATCTTGGACTTGATCTGACGCTTGATCTTAGCCAAGAGGCCAAGATGGTTTTGTAATGTTGATCAGGTAACGCCTCAGTTAAACCTCAGGGGATATCCTTATCATTGGCTGTTGCCCAGCCTGGGAGGACCACCTGCTCCATTATGGTGTTGCTTGTTTTAGGTGCAATTACTATTGAAATTGAGCAGTATGGCTGCCAGTGTTCCATAAAAGCAATGCAATAATGACAAAATAATCTGTTCTGCAGTGTTGATTGAGGGATAACTATTAACTATTGCACCAGGCATAAATAAAGAACAAAGAAAATTACAGTGCAGGAACAGGCCCTTCGGCCCTCCAAGCTTGAGCTGACCATGTTGCCTGACTGAACTCAAACCCCTTACCCTTCTGGGGTCCATATCCCTCTGTTCCCATCCTATTTATGTACTTCTCCAGATGTCTCTTAAAAGTCACCACCATATCCACTTTCAGTACCTCCTCCAGCAACAAGTTCCAGGCACCTTCTACTCTTTGTGTAAAAAATCTGCAGTAAGAAGTCTAACAACACCAGGTTTAAATCCAACTGATTTATTTGATAGCAAACATTTTTGTTTGTGACAGCAATGTGCATGTTTGATTTGATTTGATTTACCATTGTCACATGTGTTAACACACAGTGAAAAGTATTGTTTCTTGTGCACAATGTAGACAAAACATACCATTCATAGAGAAGGAAAGGAGAGAGTGCAGGATGTAGTGATACAGCTTTCGGGGTTCAGAACTCTCCATTCACTTGACGAAGGGGCAAACCCTGAAAGCTTATGAGTTCACTATCAAATAAATCAGTTGGATTTAAACCTGGTGTTGTCAGACTTCTTACTGTGTTTACCCCAGTCCAACACCAGCATCTCCACATCATAAAAAATCTGCCTCATACATCTCTTTTAAATCTTGCCTCTTGCACCTTAAACCTATGCCTCTTAGTGATTGTCTCTTCCACTCTCGGAAAAAGCTTCTAACTATCCACTCTGTCTTATAATCTTGTAGATTTCTATCAGGAAGAATATCTTACTCTTTTTCGAAATGCTGATCTTTTCCATCAATGCCAGGCAGTAAATAAGGCCTAGTTTTGACATTTCACCTGAAAGATGGTATCTCTGGCAGTGCAGCACTCCCTTAGTCCCACACTGGAGTATTAGCCTATTATCTTTGAACTCAAGAGCCGGGATGGAATCTTTTGGTATGAAGTTTGGCGAGGAAGGGAATTTCATTTAGTATGAGGACAAAAATCAATCACGATGAGGAATTAAATTCTCGAGACACAAAAAATGCGTTAAAATTCCTGATGGATCTTAGAATCCCTGCAGTTGGCCCATTGAGACCATACTGATAACAATCCCAACTAGGCCCTTTCCACGTAATCCCACATATTTACTCCGCCAGTCCCCAACAGGTTTAAAATTAAAGTTAGTTAGAGTTGAAGGTAACCTATTAGTGTCACAAGTAGGCTCACGTTAATGAAGTTACTGTGAAAATCCCCTAGTTGCCACACTCAGGCACCAGTTTGGGTACACTGAGGGAGAATTTAGCATGGCCAATGTACCTAAACCAACACATCTTTCAGACTGTGGGTGGAAACCGGAGCATCTGGAGGAAACCCATGTATACATGGGGGCAATGTGCAGACATTGCATAGACTGAGCCAAGCCGGGAATTGAACTGGGTCCCAGGCTTTGTGAGACAGCAGCGCTAACCACTGTGCCACCGTACCACCCTCAATGGGCAATGTTGGGAAGATGTTTTTGCAGGCATTAGCATCTCACTGCATTAAGAGGCCTCCTAGTCAGAATGAGGCTCCCTCTTTGAATTAACATCCTTATCAGCTGGAAATTTGAACATCTAATTTTACGACTGTATTTTTTAAAACTTGTCCATGGGATGTGTGTGTTGCTGGCTGGGTCAGCATTTATTGTCCACTTGTGAGAGTCAGCTACATGAGTGATGCACAGCTGGGGAGCTTCACTTCTTCAACAATTTGGAGATCACTAGTTGCTGTTTTCTCTATCTTGGGGGTGGGCAGGGGGGAAGGGGGGGAGTTGCTGCTCTCAACTTCACTCATACCGGATACCGGGGTAAAAGCTGTGCAGAGACTGAAAGGTGGGTGGGTTGGGTGGAAGAGAGGTTGGATCTAGGGGACAGGGGGAAAGGAAGGAGTCTGTTTCAATGCCTTGTAAATTCAACACAAGGACAGAGAATCATAGGATCCCTACACTACAGAAGGAAGCCATTCGGCCCATCGAGTCTGCATCGACTACAATCCCACCCAGGCCCTATTCCCGTAACCCGCGCATTTACCCTGCTACTTCCGCTGGCACTAGAGTCAATTTAGAATGGCCAATCAACCTAATCTGTACATCTTTGGACAGTGGGGGGAAACTGGAGCACCCAGAGGAAACCCACACAGACACGAGGAGAACATGCAGACTCCGCACAGATAGTGACCCAAGCAGAGAATGGGACCTGGGTCCATGGCGTTGCGAAGCAGCAGTGCTAACCACTGTGCCACCTTGCTGCCCTCGGGTGAGAGATAGGACCCTGAGCATTGTCATAATAGAATCTGCACTATTGATGCGATAGAATTCCAATTATTAATGTGATGGAATCATGATCATTTCAGACAAGATTATCCTGATTATTGATGAAAAAAGCTTCGTCCAGAAATAAGCTTCAGGTAGAATCGAACCTGGGTCCCTGGCAACAATAATAACCATTGTGTTACTGAGACACCCTTTCAGTCTCTGTGTGGAGGATCAACTCTTGCCTGCCTCCAATGTGAGACTCACCTTGCAGGATTTGAACCAACAACCTTCCACCTCAGAGCTGAAAGCACTGTCAACTGAGGCACAGTCGACATGCAAGAAAGCTCTCTGTCAGTAATCAAACGCATTTATTTATTAACTAATCGGGTTTTGGTGTCATTTATTCACATTTGCCGTGCCAACAAAGTTATTTGAGTTAGGTTTTGTGACAGGGGGTAAGTGTGGGTGTATCTGAGGCAGGGGAGGAATTATCAGATGGGGTATGATTTTTTTTTACCCAACACAGTGATATCTCATTGAGATTAATTAAATGATGTGTGTTCCTGGTTATTGGGGGAGAGCTGGGCTGAGGGTAAAGTCACGACTTTGAAGATCTTTCCGATTGTGTCTGTTAAAGTGCAGTGTACACATAAACCTGCCAAGTGGGGAGACATGGTGTACTCAGAATGATAAGCTGCACACTCACCACTCTTTCACTACAACGTGTCGCAAAGTATCACATCACATTGCACCGATGGATTATTTATCATCCACATTTTCAGAGCGTACAGGTGCAACATTAGCACGGAGGAAGTGAAATCGGGTGGGATTACGGAGACTTGCTGCAGAGCAAGGTCAAAGCAGCCTTCAAAATAACTGAAAAATTAGGACTTCCTTTGGCTGAAATTTTAATTGCAGCTCTTGGAGCTGTTCAGGCCAGCATGCTGAGAGCATCTGTACAGGTCCTGCTCTGAAAAGAGACTCCAATTCCTCTCTGTTGTTATTGAAACACTAGCTGCCAGGTTCAGATAAGCAGTTCTGGCATCTCACAGTTAAGCAGCGTAGGCAGCAAGGAACATGACATCTGATTGTCATTACAATGATGAGGCAGCACACCGGTACAGTGGCCTCCTCCGCTGCCTCCCAGCGCCAGGGACCTGGATTCAATTCTGGCCTCGGGTCACTGTCTGCGTGGAGTCTGCACATTCTCTACGTAGCTTTCCTCTACGTGCTCCAGTCTCCTCCCACAGTCCAAACATGTGTAGGTTAGCTTGATTATGTGCAGATTAGATTGATAGATTATGGGAATATGGCCTGGGTGAGATTGTGGACAGTGCAAACTTGATAGGCTGAATGGCCTCCTTCTGCACTATTCTATGATTCAATGGAATTCTCTGCCCCAAAAGAGATTGGAACATTAGAAGTATTCAAAGTGGAGATGGATGGATATTTAATAGATTGAGGAATAGAGGTGATATGGGGAAATGGCACAGTAAAGGAGTTGAGACCAATGTGGATCAGCTATGATTGCATTGAATGGTGGGGTAATCTTATAGGGCTAAATTTCCAACCCCTTCTTCTATCTTATTAAAGAATCATAGAATCCTACTGTGCAGAAAGAGGCCATTTGGCCCATTATGTCTACCCCGCAACAATCCCTCCGAGGCCTTATCCCTGTTACTCCATGTATTCACCCTCTTAATCCATCAGACATTAGGGGGCAATTTAGTATGGCCAATCAACCTACCTCATATGTCTTTTAGACTGTGGGGGGAAACCGGAGCACCTGGAGGAAACTTAAGCAGATATGGGGAGAACATGCAAATTCCTTATAGACAGTAACCCGAGGTCAGATTTGAGCTTGGGCCACTGGTGCAGTGAAGCAGCAGTGTCAACCACTGTGTCACCGTGCTGCCCTTGTGTTCTTATTAAAAGGGGCAAAAGGCCAGAATATGGAGGACTGTGCTCCCAAGCATACATCTGTGCCCCAGACCCACAAGGGGAACAGCAATTCACTATCTGTGATCAGGTTCAGAAGCCGGGGTTCCACACTGTTTGGAAAAAAATGCAGATTCACTTCCCTCTGATTTTTCAGGCTGAATGTCCAGTGCAGAGTCTTTCATCGCCGACTCAGCTTGGCAAACCTCAGTGGCAGAGAGACTCAATGCAGAAGTCAACTGCTTCCTTACTGTACTAACTATTGTATCTTGATAAGTGTGATATTAGAGTACCTTAAGAAAGTTTTTTTTAAAATCATGGTTTCTGCGCCTCTCATAGCTTCAGTAATGTCATTGTTGCTGGCTTAACTGGAAATATTATTTATTGCCACTTGAGTGGCACATTCTGAAAGACGTGCTGGTTAGGGAAACCTGAACAGGTGCCAGAGTATAGCAAATAAGGAAATTTCACAGTAACCCTATTGCAGTGTTAATATAAGCCCCACTTGTGACTAATAAATAAATTTTAAAAAACTTTGAAGTCCAATTGGTTTATTTGGAATCACGAGCTTTCGGAGTGCTTCATCAGGTGAATCTGGTGTTATGAGACTGCTTAGGAAGATTTTTCTGTCCAACGTTTCCTGGGGAACTATGTAGGTAAGTATTCCAGAATCATCTGAAGTCTTGGATTCTAATTCGGAGTCAGAGACATTTTTGGAGAATCCAATGGAGCAGGAGATTTGTCCATTGCAAATTCTGACTTCTGAGGAGAATTCCCACGGAGTCCTTGTTTTGGAAATTCTGAGAACACATCTCCCATATGGGGTATGTCTGTAATCTGGATGGTCAGAGATCAGGGAGATCTGAATCAATATATCTTGACAGTGGTGAAGGTACCATTTAGTGTATTGGAGGTACAGGCTATGGTACAAGCTTATTAATCCAAAATGTTTCTTGCTGCTCGGTAACCACGCTGGCCAGTTTCCAAATATTACATTTAAACATCTTGGAATGTTGTATTGCAATGTGACATCAGGCTGTGTAGCAAGTGCTTAGCTTACCAGCATGGTGATTCCCCCTTGTATCAGGTCAATCATTTCAGCAAACCTTCTAAAAAAATGCTAAAAACCTGTCTGTTAGTGGAGATGGAGGTGTCCTTTGACTATGACTAACAAGTAGAAATAGTCTCCTTCTGCATTGCCAGTGACTGCATTATCAAGAGCCACGCGCATGGGAGTTTTCCATAGGTTTTCCCATTGAGTAGCAGCAGTGAGGTGGGACAATTTATCCTCTAACAACCAAAAGGCACAGAAGTAAAACAGGTTGCAGTTTCTGGAGTGTCTAAAGTCAATTGTGTCTTCTGTGTTGGTAATTAAATGAACGTGTTTAGACCACCTGCAGAAATGATTTACCACTGTGGGAAATCTGTCAGAATGTGCAACCTGAAAGTTAATGATGTGCAAGGCAGCAGTTACTTTGCATCAAAACTGTTTGAATACCAAGTGTTCAGCACTGAGGGGAGCGGGAGAAGGTGAAGGGTTCATGCTTACACCCCCTGCAGCTTTGTATATTAGATGAGTGAGGAAAGGAAAGTGCGATGTGAGTCAATTGGTAGGTGCAGGGCATCACTTACCTGGGTGGCACAGTGGCATAGTGGTTAGCACTGTTGCTTCACAGCGCCAGGGACTTAGGTTCGATTCCTGACATGGGTCGTTGACTGTGCAGAATCTGCATACTCTCCCCGTGTTTGCGTGGGTTTTCTCCCTCATACTGGAAAGTGCTGGTTAGGTGCATTGGCCATGCTAAATTCTCCCTCAGTGCACCTGGACAGGCATCACAGTGTGGCAACTAGAGAGTTTTCACTGTAACTTTATGGCAGTGTTAATATACGCCTACTTGTGACGCTAATAAATGAACTTTAAAGGAAGATTTAAGATCATTCTTAGCCTTGGTTGGTTTAGTGAAGATCAATCGTATCTGTGCCAGAGTTAGGGAGATACTGTCAGTTTGGCATCACTGTCTGTGGTTGTGTTCTGTAGGGGAGAGGGAAATCTGTCAGTGAGTGTGGTGGCGCAGTGTGTTTGGGTTACGTACCTGTCAGGGTTGAATGGCTGGCAGAGTGTGTGAGCTGAGATATCTGGTGATAGCGTGCAACAGTGAGGTGAGGCTGTGAGTCTTAGGATCTGTGTCGTGTCTGTTAGTGGGAGAGTGACGGAGGATGATGATGAATGGAGCAGTGTGTGCAGTCGGTGGTTCATTTTTAAGGATAATTCATTGATGATGCATTCACTGACCTTCACCTAGTGTGAGATCATTAAACATCTTCCTGCACGGCACTCAGTTCCTCATGGCTAGGCTGCTTCCATTGACAGCATGGCTCGATAGCACAATGGTCACCACAGTGGTTAGCACTGTTGCTTCACAGCACTAGGGACCCAGGTTCGATTCCCGGCGTGGGTCAGTGTCAGTGTTGAGTTTGTACATTCTCCCTGTGTCTGCAGGGTTTCCTCCAAGTGCTCCGGTTTCCTCCCACATTCTGAAAGATGTGCTGGTTAGGTTCATTGACCTGAACAGGCGCCGGACTGTGGTGATTAGGGGAAGTTCACTGTAACTTCATTGCAGTGTTAATGCAAGCCTTACTTGTGACTAATAAATAAACTAGCTTTAACAGTATTGTTGAGTGCTTCCAGTGCCTACTGAGTAACTATCCTGGACTCTTGACTTCTCATTGCTTGTCCACTTTTTGCAACAAGGCATCCCAGTCTGCATTAGAGAACCTTGGAGTAAATTGTCCCTTTTCTCAAACTCATTCTTCTTACTCAGTTTCTTAGCCCCAGATATTTCCAGAACTTGTTTTAGCCACAACGCATCTATTCTTCAAATGTTCAAAATCATCTTTTTTTTTCACTTTGAGTTACCCAAATTCAATCCTTGAAACTCTCAGTTGCATAATGACAGAACCACATGTTGCACAATATCCCATAGTTGGGTTTGATCTTTTTAAGGTTGAGAAGGAGTGTGGGACAGGATATCTAAGGATTTGGAAAATCAGATTGTTCCCATGTGTTCATTTTCCTTCCAGTGGAGGGCTTGCCTAAAAAGGTTAGATGACATTAGATAAATGTTGCACCATTAACATATATTTTATTTCCTGAATGTTTCCACGGAATTTCTCATTAGTTGATAAATCACAGCCGGCTCTTCTGAAATCTGAATGATAGTCAGAGAGTCAATCAGGAAGGAAACCAATAGAACTCTGCTTAGTGAATGTGTACGATTACTCCACGTCCACCCACCTTTTGTGTGGGGGTCATAATAGAGTGAAAACAGTGTGATGGCAAATGCTCCCACCAGAGATATAGATGGATGAGCCTATTTCGAATGTACACACTTCCACATCTTTGAGCAACTGGAAATGAGAGGCACTGCAGGATATAATAGATCATCTTGAATAAATGGAACAGAAGATTGTCAGTGGAAAACATTAAACTTAAAATTCTCTTTTGCCACTTTTGTTGTTTAAACATTATTGAGACACGGTACATCTCATAGCAACACTGACATTTCATCATCCTGGCTATGACGCATCTCGTTTATAGGTCTCTCATCAGAAAGAAAAAATATGAACAGTAAGCATTTGTATTATAATCTTCCCACTCACCAGAGGATGATTTTCATATGGATGTCAAAAGGAGCGTTATATATATTTTATTATTGCACCTTGAGTTAATATTTCTCTTATTTGTGTTCTTTAAAGATTTTTTTTGCAGGGAAGGAGTTGAATGCAGAAATAATGCTAAAGTAGTTGACTAAGTAATGATCTTTAATGTTTGCCAAGCAATCTCATTGTGCTTTCCTTAGGAAATCGGTATGGCCTAAGCAATAAGAGGCGAATTGTATGGGAAATAATAAGTCACTCCAGCCAGACTTCACTCAGTTACTCAATTGTCATTGGGAGTGTGATAAAGGTTCCAATCTCTGTGCTTTCGCACTGAACCCCATTGAACTTTCAGGGTCAGCTACAAACTAATGTATTGTGGCTTGAGTTTGTGCACTCATATGAGGAACCACCCATTCTGGGTGTGAAATCACATTTATAATGTTGGTGACATTTTAAAGTGATTTGAATAAATATGGAAATTTCCAATTCTGCTTACACTTGCAAAATCTCAGACAGATTTAGTTGGAATGTTGAAAAAAGCGTCTTATCCAAGATTCTTTTGTTCAGACAACCTCAAAGGGGCAAACTAATAAATCAGAAATTAGGGGCAGGCAGCATTTGTGAAACTAATTAATTAATTTGTGCATCAGGATAATTGCCCCCTCTATATTTCCATAAGATCACTAATCATTCTTTTCAATTCCAGTGGGTAAACTCCCAACCTGTCTAACTGTTCTTCATAAGTTAAGCCCCTCATCCCAGGAATGGGTCAAGCGAATCTTCTCTGAATTGCTTCTAACTCAACTACATCCTTTTTCAAATATGGACATCAAAATAAAGGCTCTATACAACTGTTGCAAAACTTCCCTCCTTTTTATACTCTATTTCCCTTACAATAAATGACAACATTTTATTTGCCTTCCTTATCATTTGCTGCAGCAGCATAATAACATTTTCTAATTCATGCACCAGGACACCCAGATTCCTCTGTAACAAGTGTTGAGCTTTAATTTCTCTCCATTTAAATGGTACGCTGATTTTCTATTCTTCCTGCCAAGGTGGGCAGGTTCTCCTTTTTTCACATTGTACTCCAACAGCCAAATATTTTCTCATCCACTTCACCTGCCGAGAACCGATTTTAACATGGATTATAGCACTTCAAGGAGGTAGTGCACCATCACCTCCTCAAGGGCAGTTACAGGCAACAAATGGTAATTTTGCCAACAATATTCACTTCCCATGGATCATAGAATCATACTTCAGGTGGCACGATGGCACAGTGGTTAGCATTGCTGTCTCACAGTGCCAGGGACCCGAGTTCAATCCTGACCTCGGGTCACTGTCTGTGTGGAGTTTGCACATTCTCCTGTGGGCTGCATGGACTTTGTCCGGGTGCTCTGGTTTCCTCTTACAATCCATAGATGTGCAGGCTAGGTGGATTGGCCATGCTAAATTGGTCCTTTGTCAGGAGATTCGAAGGGTAAATATGTGGGGTTACGGGAATATGGCCAAGGTGGAATTGTGGTCAGTACAAACTCCATGTGCTGAATGGCCTCCTGCATTTTATGGATTCTGTGATTCTATGAATCCCTACAGTGCAGATGAAGGCCATTTGGCCCATTGACCCTGCATCCACCCAGGCATCATCCCCATAGCCCCACATATTGCTGGCCTCCTGGACACTAAAGGACAATTTAGCATGGCCAATCAACCTAACCCACACATCTTTGGCTTGTGGGAGGAAAGCAGAGCACCCATGCAGACACGGGTTCCCTGGCACTGTGTGGCAGCAGCGTTAGCCACTGCACTACTGTACCAGCCCAAGAACAAAGGTCGATTTAATTGCTAAAATGAATGCTGTCTACGACAAGTAACTTAACCTTGGTTACATTAAAAACAGCTCAGAAATTGTGTACTGAAAGCTTGCTATTATTATTTTGCTATGAATCCTTCTTAAGTGGCGTGGGTCTGAGGTCACATTGAGACTAAACTTCCCTCTGCGAAGGATATTTATGAACCAGGAGGGTTTTTACAACAATTGATGATAGTTGCCATGGTCACAGTTACTGAGACTGGCTAGATATTGCAGATTGATTTATTGAATTTAAACTCCACCAGCTGATGTGGAGGGATTTGAACTCATACGCCTCGAGCTTTCAACTGGGCCCTTCAATTACTAACCCTGAGACATTACGACTGTGCCACCATCTCCCTGTGGAGGAATGATAAGTCAAACTAGCTCTAGACAAGATGAATAACTAAGATGTCGCATTGAAATAGTCAGCGACTTACTGTTGCCTTTTGCTTTGACAATTCCTATTAATCACGGCAATATTGAAGATAAGATTGCATTCTGGAGCTCTTACAGAGGATTTCCTAGTTGGAAAAAAATAGTCAATATTTGAGAAGGATGGTTGATTTGATCCACTTAAGTTTGGATTGAGTTTGAATTTGGATCTGAATTTGAAGCATCAGATCTGAATTTTTCAAGTACCAAGTAGACAACAGGCTGATGTGTGAAAAGAGAATTCATGGTAAACTGAATGTATTATCTATTAGCCACATTATTCTCTTGATGGGCTGTGTGGTGCAATGGAGCACTCTGAAACTTAAAATCAAACCCAACCCAACCTCAAGCGGTATACTTAATTGGACAAGCATGACAGAGAACCACTTTAAATACTATTGTACCACACAAGCTGTACACGAACAAGATTTTTTTTTTTAAAGAAAAACCATTTGGCCCTGATTTTTACTGAATTAAAAAAAATGCAGAATACATATTTAGGAACATACAAACTAAAAGTAAGAGTAGACCATTCGGCCCTCTGAGCCTGCTCCACCATTCATTATGATCATTGTCGATTAACGAATTCAATGTCTTGAACTCCTTTCCCCCACTATTCTCTTTGATTCCTTTAATCCCAAGGGCTACATCTAATTTCTTCCTGAAATCAGACAACGTTTTGGCCTCAACTACATTCTATAAGAGTGAATTTCACACATTCACCACCCTGCAGGTGAAGAAATTTCTCCTCAGCTCAGTTCGAAAGGTTTACCCCATATCCTCAATCCATGGCCCCCCAAGTGCTGGACTCCCCTACAATTGGGAACATTCTTTATGAATCTACCCTGTCTAACACTGTGATAATTTTATAAATCTCTATGAGATCCCCTCTCACTCTGCTAAATTACAGTGAATATTTTTTTTATTTATTCGTAGGACATGGCGTTACTGGCTGGTCGATATCTATTGCCCATCCCCAGATGCCCTTTGAGAGTCCAGTACATTGCTGTGGCTCTGGAGTCACGTGTAGATCAGACCAGGTTTCCTTCCCAAAGGAACATTAATGAAGCAGGTGGATTTTTCTGACAGTCAACAATGTCATCAGTAGGTTTTCATTTCCAGGTCTTATTTATTGGACTCCAAAACATTAGCTGAGATTCTGGATTAATCATCTAGTGATAACACCACTAGGCCATCATCTCCCCTCCAGATCATCATCTCCCCACTAGGCCATCATCTCCCCTCCAGATCATCACTTCCCCACCCAGATCATCACTTCCCCACTAGGCCATTGCTTCACCAATTTAGTCTCTCCTCTTATGATTCTTTTACAAAGCAATCAAACCGAGCCAAGTGATGTGACCAAAATTAATCGATCAGGAATTTGGTGTGCTTTATTAGTAAATAATCTTTATGATATTATGGGCAATATTGAGTTCTCCCTTTTCCACACCTTCATATTCCCATCTCCTCCTTTGTATGATTACCTCTATCCTGCAGAAAATGTGCTTGAGAAATCTCATCCAGATCCATCATTTAGTGTGAATTTATTACACTGCTGAAAGAAACCATGGAAATGCTACGGTGTGAATTGGAAAAGGTCCTGCGAGTACAGCAGGCTGTTCCTCTGAGATCAATGAGGAATGTACATTTGTGATTTCTAGAATACAGCAAGCAGCACTACAGTTCCACATGGAAGTGCTTGACGCTGACTGTCAAAATGAGGCAAAATTGGTTACCCTTTAACGCACAATTCTGTAAAATCAAATCAGGATAGGACTTTCTTGGTGAATGATAGGACCTTAGGGAGTATCATGGTACAGAAGGACCTTGGAGTTCAGGTGCACGGTTCTCTACAGGTAGAGTCACAGGTAGATAGGGCAGTGAAGAAGGTTTTTGGCATACTGGCCTTCATCAGTCAAGGCATTGAGTTAGGAAGTTATGTTGCAGTTGTACAGGGTATTGGTGAGGCTGCACTTGGAGTATTATGTTCAGTTTTGGTCACCTTCCGATAGGAAAGAAGATATTAAACTGGAGAGTGCAGAAGAGATTTGTAAGGATCTATAAACATAGACAGGGATCACGGGTAGAAGTGGGAGCATCGAGATGGTGGCACGGGCTCGAAGGGTCTGTTTCCTGTGTTGTTTTGTTCTTTGTTCTTTGAAGTTGCCAGGAACTAAGTTACAGGGACAGATTGAGAGGCTAGGAATTTTTTCTTCTGAGTGTAGGATGCTGAGAGATGATCTTATAGCAGTGTATAAGATCATGAGAGACACAGAGAGGGTGAATGTACACAGTCTTTTTCCCAGGGTTGAGGAATCGAAAACTAGAGGGCATAGGTTTTAGTCAAGAAGGGGAAGAATTATTGGGAACCAGAGGAGCAACTTTTTTTTAACAGAGCGAGTTACATATGTGGAATAAGCTGCCGAAAGAAATGGTTGAGGCAGGAACATTGCCAGCATTTAAAAGACATTTGTACAGATACATGGGTAGGAAAGGTTTAGAGGGGTATGGGTCAAATGCAGGCATTTTGGTCGGCAAGGGTCTTGTCTTTGTGCTGTAGGTTCTATGATTTTCCAAAAAATGGGCAAATAGACTCAAACTCATAAGCTCCAAGGCTTAACAGAGGAAGCAATGGCATAATGGTATTGTACTGAAGTAGTAATGCAGAGATCCAGGGTAACGTTCTGTAGACTTGGGTTCGAATCCCACCATGCCAGCTGGTGATATTTGAATTCAGTAAAATAAAATTTGGAAATAAAAGTCTAACAATGACCATGAAACCATTGTCATAAAAATCCATGAAGCTCACAAATGTCCTTTAGGGAAGGAAATCTGCTGTCCTGTCCTGGCCTCGACTAAATGTGATTCTAGAGCCCCAGTAATGTGGATCTTATATGCCATTCAGAAATGGACAATGAGAGATGATGCCCCTGTCCCATGAGTGAATTTAAAAAACGCTATTATAAGTTCAGAAATCGATTTATTATTGTAAGATTAATAAAAGACTACACTTCCATACACATGCACATTTATGACACTTTACAATCTTTTGATCAGTGTAGGAAGGTTAGAAAAAGAGAGCAGAATGAATACGTTTCCTATCATTAAAGAAAATCTTCCACCAAATGAGTTAAATGAAGAAGCATATTAATTCATCTGATTAAGGTATTTTTATCCAATTGAGTACAATTTTATAGCTTCTAACCTAACTGTGTGTGGGCAGTGTTAAATTAAAGCGTGACACTGGTTTCATTCTGAACTGCAGTGAATTTATCAGAATGGAAAGAGACTTGACACTGTGAGAAACAAAGAGATTTAAATGTTCATATGCACAAATCACTAAAAGCTAATGGGCAGGTACAAACAGCAATCAAAAAGGCAACTGGGACGCTGGCCTTTCTCTGAAGGGGATTGGAGTACAAAAAAATGGAGAAGCGATGCTTGTTTTATACTGGCCTGATGCCTGTTCAACTCACCCATCACTCCTCCCCCAAACCATTCCACACCCCTGACGCACCACATCTGGAATATTATGTTCAATTTTGGGTTCCAAACAAGATATTGGTTGCTGAGAGATTAATAGCAGAACATAGAACTTGGAGTGAGAATTGGCCGTTTAGCCTGCTCTGCCTTTCAATAAGATTATGCCTGAAACTCATTTGGAAGGAAGGAGAATTCTAAATTCTGCCCAAATTCTTATGAAAATATTGAATTCCCGATCTCGCCAAACAGCAGTGAATGCTGAATGATTTAAAATGTCCAAAAGTGGAGCCTATTTTTCGCTTGGTGTTTTGAGAATCATGAAGCAAAAGTGACTAAATAGAACTGAGGCACAGATAGCTCAATTTGATTTGATTTGATTTATTATTGTCACATGTATTAACATGTAATGAAAAGTATTGTTTCTTGCATGCGCTACAGCCAAAGCATACCATTCATAGAGAAAGAAAGGAGAGAGCGCAGAATACAATTTTTTAAAAATTCTTTTTATGCGGTCAAGGGACATGGGTGTCACTGGTTGGCCAGCATTTATTGCCCATCCCTAGTTGCCCTTGGAGGGCAGTTCAGAGTCAACCATATTTCTGTGGTTCTGGAGTCACATATAGATCAGATCAAGTAAGGATAGATTTCCTTCCCTAAAGAAGACTAGTGAAATAAATTTGTTTCTCTGACAATCTTAATCTGATTAATTCTTAGTATTTTGTATTGAACTCAAATTCCACCATCTGCTATAGTGGGATTTGAACCCAGGTCCTCAGCATATTAGCTGAGTTTCTGGATTAATAACCTAATAATAATACCACTAAGCCATCACCTCCCCATAGTTGCAGCTGTGGTGTAGAGAAACATCAACGTGGGTCCATTCAAAAGTCTGATGGAAGCTAGGAAAAAAACTGTTCTTGGGTCAGTTGGTACATGACCTCAGACTTTTTCCTGGTGGAAGAAGGTAAAAGAGAGAATGTTTGGATTCCTTAATTATGCTGGCTGCTTTTCCAAGGTAGCAGGAAGTGTCGACAGAGTCAATGGACGGGAGTTTGGTTTGCGTGATGGGTTGGGCTACATTCATGACCCTTTGTAGTTTCTTGTGGTCTTGGACAGAGCAGGAGCCCATACGAAGCTGTGATATGGCCTGAAAGAATGCTTTCTATGGTGCGTCTGTGAAAGTTGGTTACAGTCATAGCTGAAAGCCAATTTCCTTAGTCTTAGTCATGTTTTCCACTACATACGTCAGTGATGCACTGCTGAATATTACTTTATAATTTATAACTGTTTATGCTTGCCCAGTAAATTTGCTCACACAGGAAGATTAATACTTATTGTATTGTAGGAGCAAAGGGCCTGTTTCCTGTGCTGTGTTGTTGTACAATGACAGTCTCGTTCTTTTTGTTGACATTGAGGGAGGGATTATTATTACTGCAACAGTTCAGTAGATTCTCGATCTCATTCCTGTACTCTGTCTCGTCATTGAGATCCGACTCACTACAGTGGTGTCATCAGCAAATTTGAAAATTGAATTGGAAGGGAATTTGGCCACGCAGTCATAGGTGTATAAGGAGTATTGTAGGAGGCTGAGAATACAGTCTTGTAGGACACCAGTGTTGAAGATGATTGTGGAGGAGGTGTTGTTGCCTATCCTTGCTGATTGTGATCTGCGAGTTAGGAAATTCAGGATTCAGCTGCAGAGGGAGGAGCCAAGCCCCAGGCCATGGAATTTGGAGATGAATTTTGTAGGGATAATGGTGTTGAGGGCTGAGCTGTGGTCAATAAATAGGAGTCTGACATAGATGTTCTTGTTATCTAGCTGTTCCAAGGTTGAGTTCAGGGCCAAGGAAATGGCTTTTGCTATGGACTTGTTGCAGTGATAGGCAAACTGTAGTGGATCCAGGCAATCTGGGAGGCTGGAATTGATTCATGCCATGACTAACCTTTCGAAACATTTTGTGATGATGGGTGTCAAAACCACCAGCCAATAGTCATTAAGGCACATTGCTTGTCTTTTCTTAGATACTGGGGTGATGAGCCTCTTCTTGAAGGAGGCAGGGAGCTCGGATTACAGTAAAAAGAGGTTGAAGATATCTGTGAAAACTCCCGCCAGCAGATCTATGCAGCAGCACCCAGAGGAAACCCACGCAGATATGGGGAGAATGTACAGACCCATACAGACAGCAACCCAACCTGGGAATTGAAGCCAGGTCTCTGGCACTGTGAGTGCTTGTCCGGGTACCTCCATCTGGGCCATTGCAATAGGTTTAAAGAGCTTAAGTGTCAAGATGTAAAGTCCAGCTGCGTTGGACTTTCAGAAAGCAAACCAGAATAGAGCTGTGAGCTGAAGAACATATTTCAGAAAGTAATTGAGTGAGAAAGTTGAGTTGTAATGGGAATTGTCAGTGTAGATTCACTGGTGCTGCACTCCCAGGGAGAAACATTACTCAAAGGGAGAATTGCCACAATATCACCAGTTGACTGTTGTAGCCTTCACGTCAATACAGCGCTTCCTCTGAATCTCGCTCCCCATTGGGATCGATCACTTATGCTTTTGTGTGATCGTCAAAACCGTTACAAAGGCATTAACTCCTTCAAAGGTCGCTGGGCAGGAAACTGAAGTAAATACGAACGTCAGTACGTTTTCTCAATGTCTGAAGATATAATGACGCGAACAGCATCAGTGATGCAGTGTTGAGTATTAGTTAATGGTTTATAACTGTTTATAGTTGTTCAGTAAATTTGCTCACACACAAAGATCAATACTTATTGAACAGCAACTGCATTGAATGCTTCGCCCCTGCAATCGAGGCACATAACAGAGATTAAATGGTAGGTCATGGAAGAATAGTTTATATTCATATGGTTAATATACTCAGTATTTCAATGATTGTATTTTCCTTTAACTGTGTTGGTTATCTACACCATTCTAAAATCCCTACAGTGCAGAAGGAGGCCATTTGGCCCATTGAATCTGCACCAACCACAATCCCACCCAAGCCTTATCCCCATGCCTTTACCCTCCCCAGTTCTCCTGACACTAAGGGGCAATTTAACACTGCCAATTCACCTAATCTGTACATCTTTGCACTGTCGGAGGAAACTGGAGCACCCGGAGGAAACCCACACAGGCATGGGGAGAATGTGAAAACTCCACACAGACAGTGATCAAAGCCGAGAATTGAAGCCAGATCTCTGGCGCTCTGAGGTGGCAGTGCCAACCATTGTACCACCATGCCACCCGTATCTGTTCAAATATTACTGATGTATCTGTAATAGTCATACATATAGTCAAATGTCTCCAGAAATGTATTTGACACAGAGAAAATGAAAGATTTGGCCTACGTAAGATGATATATATACTTTTCTCGTTCATTCATGGGATAAGGGCATCACTGGCTGGCCAGCATTTATTGTCCATCCCGAGTTGCCTAAGGGCAGTTGAGAGTCAGCTACATTGCTGTGGCTCTGAGCCACAGTATTTGATCTAATTTTGATTTGATTTGATATTTTTTTGTCACAAATATGAGCATACAGTGAAAAGTATTGTTTCTTGTGCGCTGTATAGGCAAAGCATACCATCCACAGAGAAGGAAAGGAGAGAGTGTTACAGTCATAGTTAGGGTGCAGAGAAAGATTAACTGAATGCAAGATAAGTCCATTCAAAGGTCTGACAGCAGCAGGGAAGAAACTGTTCTTGAGCCAGTTGGTATGTGGCGTGTAAGCCAGAGCAGGAAGGATGGCAGATTTCCTTCCCTAAAGAATATTAGTGAACCAGATGGATTTTCCTGCCAATGGTTCCATGGCCATCAGCAGGTTATTAATTGAATTTAAATTCCACTATCTGCTATGGCAGGGTTTGAACCCTGATCCTCAGAACATTGACTAAGTTTCTGGGTTAATAGTCCAGCAATCATACCACTAGACCATCACCTACCCATGTGTCTCATGATGATGGTTGTGGATTAGGGAAATTATATTGGTGTTATGTCATTTTTTCAATAACGTTGATTTAGAGAAAGGTTTACTGATCTTTAAACCTAGTTTCTCAGCTACATTTACCTGGGATAGGTCTCTCCACTTAACTTTCTTCCATATATATCATGTATGTGCATTGTGATGATGGTGAACAATATAGACCGGAATTCTCCTGTCTTGCACATCCTGCTAATGCTGCCAGTGAGAATGGAGAATTCAGCAAATTCTCCATTCACAGCAGTGGGACTGGGTAATCCCAGTTGCAGGTGAGATCGGAGAATCCCAGCTATTTTTCTTTAATTTTTTGAGGGAAATGGACATCGTTTGCTGCCCAGCTTTTATTGCCAATCCCTCGATGTCCTAGGAATGCAGTTGAGAATCAAACACATTGCTGTAGCTCTGGAGTCATGTGTAGGCCAGACCAGGTAAGGATGGCAGATTTCCTTCCCTAAAGGACATTAGTGAATCAATCGAAGAGATTGTCACAGTAACTTTATTGCAGTTTTAATGTAAGCCTCTTTACATTACTAAAATAAGCTTTAAACTTTATTTCACTGGTCTTCTTCAAATGTTGTCTTGGAAATCTTTAATTGAAACAACAACAGCTCCTTAGCTTAATATCTTATCTTAAAATCAGTGGATCCAACTGTGCAACCTCTCCTTAGGACCTCCATGGACTACCAGCCTGGATTAAGACCTCAAGCCTTTGATTTGTATTTTTTTTATCAAAATGTTACTTTTGTTCCAGTAAGCTGGAAATAATTTGCGTATTCTTCAATTTTAATAATTTCCTTTTGTAACTGGTGAAGAACAAAGAACAAAGAACAAAACAGCATGGGAAACAGGCCCTTCGGCCCAACGAGCCCGCGCCGCCACCCTGATGTCCCCACCTCTACCCGCGATCCCTGTCCATGTTTATAGATCTATGGATTAAAAACCAAATTTGAGACGATTTAGGGAGAATTTGTTTTTCCAATTAGCCTAAGAGCACATCTTTGGGGTGTGGGAGGAAACCAGAGCACCCGGAGAAAACCCACGCAAGCACGGGGAGAATGCGCAAACTCCCACAGACACAGGCCCAAATCCATGTATCTGCACAGCACAGCGATAGTCACTGAGCTGTCGTGTTGCCCATCAAATGGTCCAGGTCAAGTGTACACTAATGACGTGAAGCACTAGGACACTCTCGAAAAGAAATCCAAGAGCAGCCCTGTCACGACCCATCGCGTGTATGCCCATCGTTAGACGACAAGGTAGACCAAAGCACCTGTAGGTTGCATTGAGAGAGATTGGTAATGTCATTGAACTGGTAATCCAGAGGCCCAGGTTAATGTTCTTGGAACATGGGTTCAAATCCCAGCTGGTAGAATTTGAATTGGAAGCTCGTCTCAATATTAATGACTATTGAAACTATTATTGCAAAAACTCCCCTGTTCATTGATATTGTTTCAGGAAAGGAAATCTGTTGTCCTTATCTGCTCTGTGACTCCAAAGCTGCAGCACTATGATTGATTTTTAACTGCCCTCTTCAATGGTCTGAACAAATCTCCCAGTTCAGACTGGGAAACTAATTAAATATTGGTCCAGTCAATGATTCCCACGTCCTGTGAATGAAATTTCATGTTGATCATCCCTCCCAACTGGAGTTATAGCGTCAGAGAGATATCCAGCATGGGAACAGGTTCTTTGACTCAACTCTTCTGCTGATCAGGTTTCTGAAACTGAACTAGTCCTATTTATGGCCAATATTTCTCTAAACCTTTCTTAACCATGTACCTGTCCAAATGTATTTTAAGTATTACAATTGTATCTGTCTCTACCACCTCCTCTGATAGCTCATTCCATATATGCGCCATCCTCTGTGTGAAAAGTTTGCCCCTAAGGTCCCTTTTAAATCTGTCCTCTTTCATCTTAAATCTATGCCCTCTAGTTTTAGACTCCCCCACCGTGGGGGAAATGGCAAAAGCAAAATGCTGCAGATGCTGGAATCTGAAGCCAAAAGAGAAAATGCTGGAAAATCTCTGCAGGTCTGGCAGCATCTGTAAGGAGAGAGAAGAGCTGACATTTTGAGACCAGACGACCCTTTGCCAAAGCTTTGTCTGCACCAGACCAGGAATCGAATCAGACCAGGGATCGAACGTGCTAACCACAGTGTCACCCTGCCACCCATGGCTGGGGTTCTCTGGTGCTGCTAATAATAATTGGAGTTTTGGCTGGCATTCCGAATTCTCGGTTCTTGCTTACAAGCAGATTGAAATGGAAGGGGTCAGGAAATGCCCCCATAATGTTCGCTGTTCCCAAGTCCACTGGGATCTTACCCCTTTCTAATGATTTATTAAATTTATATAATAGTGCTCTTGCTACCTTTTTACAAAATGCTTTAAAAAGCACAGGCATAATCTACAAGAATAATCCAGGACCAGAGGTCATAGTCTAGAATAAAGGGGAGCCAATTTAAGCCTGAGATGAGGAATTTCTTCTCTCAGAGGGATGTGAATTATTGGAATTCCTTGTCACAGAGAATTGTGGAGGTAGAATCGTTGTGTATATTTAAGGCTGAGATAGATAGATTTTTGATCAGGAAGGGAATCTTTCCTGATCAAAAATCAGGGTTATGAGGAAAGGACAGGAATGTGGACTTTGGATCAGCTGTGGTCCTATTGAATGGTACAGCAGGATCGAGGGGTCAAAGGGCTTATTCCTGTTCCTATTTCTTATCGTCTTCACAATAAAGGTTAGGAAATGCTTTCTGACGTGGTTTAGATTCTCTTCCTTTTCTCCCTATCTGTCTTTCCTCGCCAGATCTGTGCTTCTTTTCCTCACTGAGATCAGGCATTGAACCTCTACTGTTGGATGGTCTGAATGTGTTTTCTAACTGAGGCACCTGCAAAGAAGTTCAAAAACTCTGTGCTTAATGGCAACATTGTGCACCGCACAGATTCATGACGTAGGAGTATATCACAGCCAATTAGTTCTCATATTTCAGAATTCTTTAATCATGTTTCTATAGCAAGGTGTGAGTTATTATAAAATGTGCTTTGTAGCTAAAATTAGTTTAAAGGGTTTCGTTTCTTGTTAGCGCCATGCTGAGTGGAGAATGTGAAGGCAGATGAAAAGTCGTTAATATTCTTCCCAGAGGTTATTGCTACTTCAACCAATTCAATTGTTGTGATTAACACCTTGAAGGCCCTGTAGTGGAAGGATTTTGGGGTTTTTCTTGTCCCCCTGTAAACAGAAGGAAAGAAAATCATACATAAAATTTATAAGGTTATTGGTAAAGAGGACTTCAGGAAAAGTTGTGCGAAGTTAGGGCAGGGCAGTAGTTAGCTCTGCCTGGAGTGGCGAGGAGGGTGAGAGATGTGCACAGCTAACCTGGACTTGGACTCAGCGAGTGTAGCGATTAGGAGAATAGAGGAGCTTGTACCAGGCTGATTGTTGCTGTTACTATTTGAGGGGGGGAAGTGGGGGGCTTCAATTTGAGAATGTGCACTTTCCCCTGTTCTCTTTGAAGAAATGTTCATCACTTTGGCTCCTTTGATGTGGGTGAGTGCACTGTCGCTAGGCCAGAGACTGACTTGATACCCTGCATCGACTACATGAGGCTGACTTGGGACCCCGTACCGACTGTATGGTGGGGAGAGTATGTGCAGTGCAGGGCTTTTTAAAAATTTATTAATGGGATGTGAGCATTTCTGTCTGGCCCAACATTTATCCCATTTCATCCCTAATTCCACTTCGCTGTGAATCTGGAGTCACAGGTAAGCCAGACCAGGTAAAGGACGCAAATGAGTCAGTCAGATTTCATTGAAACACAGAAACATGGAAAATAGGTGCAGGAGTAGCCATTCAGCCCTTTCAGCCTACACCATCATTCAATATGATCATGGCGATCATATTGGGTCCCCTTGATCCCATTAGTCACAAGCCACGTCCAGCTCTCTGTTGAACGTATCTAATGAACTGGTCCCCAACAGTTTTCTGTGGCAGAGAATTCCACAGGTTTATATTTCTCTGAGTGAAAAAGTTCTTCCTTATCTCAGTCCTGAATGGTTAACCCCTTATTCTCAGACTGTGACCACTAGTTCTGCACTTCTAAATTCCAGTGAGTACAAGCCCAGTCGATCTGGTCTCTCTTCATATGTCAGTCCTGCCGTTTGGAATTAGCCTGGTGAACCTTCACTGGATTCTCTCAATAGCAAGAATGTCCTTCCTCAGACTAGGACACCAAAACTACACGTAACAACAAAGTGTGGCCTCACCAAAGCCCTGTGCAACTGTAGCAAGACTGCTTCATTCCAATAGTCAAACCCTCTTGCTATGAAGGCCAGCATGGCATTAGCTTTCCTCACTGCCTGCTGTACCTGCATGCTACTTTAGCTCTCTTTTCGCAGAAGAAAACACCAATAACTTCTCACAGGTTTTAGGGAACTAATAATGTAGGAAGATGGTGAAAGAGAAGAGATAGATTGGGCAGGATATTCTTGCTTCCCTTGGCAGAGAATTCTAGAACCAGCTGACATAGATTCAAGACAAGTGGCAGAAGGATTAGAGGGGACATGAGGGAAGAGCTTTTTTGTATAGAGGGTGTCTGGAATTCACTGCTCGAGTTGGTGGTGGAGGCAGAGACCCTGAACTTTTTTCAAAAGTACCTGTACCTGCACCTTAACTGCTGTAAACTACAGGGCCTGGGCTGGCTGAAGGAAGGGGGGATTAGTAAGGGCATCTGGGTGTGCTTGGGCTGACATAGACAAGATGGGCCTCTTTCGGTGCTGTAACATTAAAACAAAAGGGGATTGAAAGCAGATAAATTCCCAGTGCCTGATAATTCATATCCAAGAGTGCTAGAGGGGATGGTTTTCATCTCTCACACTTCTGTCTTATTTAAAATTGCTGCTGTATATCCTGATGATTCAATTGTCTTAACTTTCTCATTGGTAACTTTTCCTGAACTATAAATTATTAAATCAGCATATTGCGGCTCCACTTTGACAAGGGATGCCCTGTGATCCATTATTAATTACAACATATAATTAAGTGTGGAGGAATTAATTATGACAGATAACTTCATAATTTTATCACTACAATTATCATTTAAACCGGCTAAAAACATTTATGTGCAACGCTGATCCTCTAATAATGGTTTGAAGGATAAAGCGGCATGGCTTTTTATGACAGTTTGTTTCAAGCTCATAAAACACGTTATGGATGTTAAAACCATCGGATGGTGGAAGTGATTATGCATCTCCACGGCCATTATTGCTAAGTGCTTCTTAAATAACACTGTGAAAAGCAGCTGTTTTGGAACATTGTGGATTTGTTAACCCAGTGAACCTTAGTGATAGGATTCCAAGCTGGGAGCTGTGAGCCCAAGGCAATCAGTTGGGTTTCTATTGGCAGATGGCATCGCATTATTGCCGACTTTTCTGCACGCAGCCCGACAATTTGTGTTTCGTTAATTGGGAAGATTGATGCCGCGATGAAGCACTCTTGGATTTCCCTATGTTTGTCCACCATCATTGCTGCCCTGGGCCCTTCTTTTAAAAAGGGGAACAGCAAAGTGAAAAGGCTTGTTGGCAATTTCACGTCGCACCAGATTAATATTGGGTCCAGCCTTCCAGCTGTGTGTTTCCCAGCGGCTGGAGGTGGCGCGTTGTTTGCCCGTGGCAGGATTCTCTGGTCCCGCCACAATCAATGGGTATTCCCACTGATGTCACACACCCACCCCACCGCCGGTGGAATACACACAGGCAGGGATGCACTGACAGTGGGACTAGAGAATCCTGTGAACAGCCGGAGAATTCCAGCCATAATCTGTGCTCCGAGATCATCCCCAGAAGCCTTAACCTTCTTTGGAATAGCGTGAAATCCATTTGCCTTCTTTGATTTGATTCGATTTATTGTCACATGTAATAGTGTCCACTGAAAAGTATTGTGTCCAGCACGTAACACAGAAAAAGCATACCATTCATAGAGTACATAGAGAAGAAGGAAAGGAAGGGGTACAGAGTGTAATGTTACAATCATAGCTAAGATGTAGAGAAAGATTAAGTCCATTCAAAAGTCTGACAGCAGCAGGGAAGAAGCTGTTCTTGAGTCGGTTGGGATATGACCTCAGACTCTTGTATCTTTTTCCTGACAGAAGAAGGTGGAAGAGAGAATGTCTGCAGTATCTGAGGTCCTTAATTGCTCTTCTGAGGCAGTGGGAAGTGTAGACAAAATAAGTGGAAGGGGAGGCTGGTTTGAGTGATGGACGAGGTTTCATTCATTGTAGTTCCTTGCTCAAGGTATCAAGCAAGTTGGCATGTCCCTGTTTTTGAAATAAAGGCTGCAAGATGGGAGCATGGTAGTGAATTGGGCAGGAGCCGGGATATCTGGAAGCCTCGGGGACATGAAGTCCGTGCCCCAATCTGACAGCAGGATCTTGTTGTCATTTCTTTTAAAAATAAGAACTCCTGTTTTCCTGCCTGCAGCCAGCCCAGATAGGAAGCTGGAGGTCAAGGGGCTACTGGGGGGCTGGCAACTGGAAAAGAGCTCCTCCTGGTGGAGGTGGGTGGAATGACACCCAGGGGACATAGCGAGAGAGGGAGGGAGGGGGTGCCTGGGGAGAATCATGGGTTCAGGCAGTGTAAGGTTTTAGAGATAGTCAAAGTTATGGTGGTAGTGGATTTGTTTGAGATAACGGGGAATTTCCCTCCTCTCCCTAGCCCTGATTGGTGATATAAAAAGATCACCTAGATGCTGGAAAAGATCACTCTTGATTTGCTTTAGCGATCAGGTTTCCCGATCCTTCAGAATCCCAGACGAGCAGAGTTAAATTTAAACGACTGCTAAAGTATTAGGAAGGAGGTTTCATTTATTATTATCATGATAGGCTTTCCTCTCTCAGCAGATCATTAATCATAGTACAGTGCAGAAGGGGGCCATTCAGCCCATCGAGTCTACAATGACCTCAATCTCATCCAGGCCCTATCCCCATAACCCCTCACATTTACATTGCTAACCCACTAAGGGGCAATTTAGCATGGCCAATCAACCTAACCCCCACATCTTTGGGACTGTGGGAGGAAACTGGAGCATCCAGAGGAAACACATGTAGACATGGGGAGAATGTGCAAACTCCACACAGACGGTGACCCAGGCCGAGAATCAAACCCGGGTCCTTAGTGCTGTGGGCGGCAGTGCTAACCACTGTGCCACCGTGCTGCCATGGTGTCACAGATTACAGACCCAGGCATTGCTTGTAGGTGAACATACGGTTCTCTCTTGGAATGACAGCATCTATATTGCCATCACTGTCACTTCACTGGGATCACTGTTATTGCCTATCAGCTTGCTGTGTGTTATAACTGCAGCTGAGGTTAATACCTAGCAAGAAAGTCCTCTAATTGAAAATCTGTCTCAGCTCAACATAATCTGTTGTTTTGTGTGGTAGAAATGAGCAGGGAAAGTGACTGAGTATAAAAAACATAGGAGGTGAGATTTTATAGCCATATTAAATCCTATTAAATTCTGAGCAATGTCCATCCCTTACTATGTTTCACCCCTCGCCTGCTCCGATTCCCGTGGTGGGAGAGAGGTAAAATTCCAGCCAGGATGTTAATAATTCAGACGAGGGAGTGAAACAATGGGGTGAGATTTTTGGGCTGCGCTGACCCCAAAACTGGAGAATCCCATCCAAGGCGAATGAACCTTTACATGGTCCCCACCAACCAACCCCCCTGACACCTGCCCCCTACCCCCACCTGCTCCAATTCCCCAAGACAGACAGGGTGGGAGAATTCCTTCCCATATCTCCAAACTTCAGATGACACAAAGCTGGGTGGGAGGGTGAGCTGTGAGGAGGACGCAGAGATGCTTCAGTGTGATTTGGACAAGTGGAGTGAGTGGGCAAATGCAATGCGGACGCATTATAATGTGAATAAATGTGAGGTAATTCACTTTGGTGGCAAAAAGAGGAAGGCAGATTATTATCTGAATGGCTACAGATTGACAGAGAGGAATGTACAAGACCTAGGTGTCCTTGTACACCTGAAAGCAGGTGTAACAGACAGTGAAGAAGGTAAATGATATGTTAACTTTCATAGCAAGGGGATTGAAGTATAGGATAAGGGATGTCTTGCTCCACTTATACAGGATTTTGATAAGTCCACATCTTGAACATTGTGTGCAGTTTTGGTCTCCTTACCTAAGGAAATATGTTCTTGCTCCAGAAGGTATATACAGAGAATTACCAGACTGATTCCTGGGATGGATAAATCAAATCAAATCCAAATCCTTTCAGAGAGAGGCCACAATCTGGACCAGTGTGATGACATGTGTGTATGTTTATATTTCTGAGTTTATGTACACATTCTACACAGGTTGGGGTGAAGCTGCATCTTTGACTGTCCACCATTTGTTCACAGGAAAGGTTGTGGAAAAAGTTTGTTGGTTGAGTCTAAGGAATTAAAGAATAAAAGTGTTATTGTTTCCATTTTATAGCAAAGCCTTTTGATGGGTTTGACTTACAAGCAAGCAGAGTAGATGTGAAATTTGCATTTGGGGATAGATGTTGAAACAGATGTATAGGTTTTGCATTTCAAAGCTGTTTCAAAGCTGCCAAAGAACAAAGAACTAATTCACTAAAGTGAACAAAAAGATATGACTTGTCTTTTTAAATAACTGATGTCTACTACAGAGTTTGGTTGGATTTGATTTATTATTGTCACATGTATTAGTATACAGTGAAAAGTATTGTTTTTTTTGTGCAATACAGACAGAAAATATTGTTCATAGAATTCTAAGGAAAGAGTGCAGAATATAGTGTTAAATTCATAGCTATTGTGTAGAAAAAAATCAGCTTAATATATGATAGATCCATTCAAAAGCCTGATGGTAACGGATAAGAAGCTGTTCTTGAATCGGTAGGTACATGACCTCAGACTTTTGTATCTTTTTCCCAACAGAAGAAGGTGGAAGAGAGAATGTCTGAAATGCGTGGAGTCTTCGATTATGCTGGCTGTTTTTCTGAGGCAGCGGAAAGTGTAGACAGAGTCAATGGATGGGACCCTGGTTTTCAAGATGGACTGTGCTTCATTCACTACCCTTTTCAATTTGATTTGATTTATTATGCCACATGTATTAACATACAGTGAAAGGTATTGTTTCTTGCGTGCTATGTAGATAAAGCATACCATTAATAGAGAAAGAAATGAGAGAGTGAAGAATGTAATGTTACAGTCATAGCTAGCGTGTAGAGAAAGATCAACTTAACACAAGATATTTCCATTTAAAAGCCTAAAGGCAGCAGGGAAGAAGCTCTTCTTGAGTCGGTTGGTATGTGACCTCAGACTTTTGTATCTTTTTCCCAATGGATTGGGCTACATTCATGACCTTTTGTAGTTTTTTGCACTCATGGGCAGAGCGGGAGCCATACCAAGCTGTGATATAAACAGAAAGAAGGCTTTCTCTGGCGTATCTATAAAAGTTGGTGAGAATTATAGCTGACATGCCGAATTTCCTCAGTCTTCTGAGAAATTGGAATTATTGGTGAGCTTTCCTATCTGTAGCGTCAGCATAAAGGGACCAGCATAGGGATTAGTTGAGCATCTATTCAAAGTAAAGGTGGAGAACTCTGAGAATTTCTTGGTGGGGAATGAAGGAGAAAAGGGTTTGGAAGGAAGTCCATGTTGAGTCAAAAATCGAGATAGGAGGTTGGATAACATTCAAGTTAGTTCAAAAGATGATATTAGAAGGGAATCCATAGAGTCCCTACAGTGCAGCAGGAAGCCATTCAGCCCATCAACTCTGCACCAACTCCTGAAAGGGTATCCCATCCTTCCTCCCCCCCACCCCCCCACCATCCCTCTAACCCTGCTCATTTACTAAGGATTATCCCCCAACCTACACATCTTTTGCTTACTAGGGCAATTTAGCATGGTCAATCCACCTAACCTGCACATCTTTGGAATGTGGGAAGAAACCGGAGCACCCCAGAGAAAACCCACGCAGTCATGAGGAAAATGTGCAAACTTCACATAGTGAGCCGAGCCAAGAATTGAACCCAGGTCCCTGGTGCGGTGAGGCAGCAGTACTCATTACTGTGCCACCGTGGGAGAAATAGAAAAGTTTACAGAGAAAATCCCAGAATCTAGGATTGAAAATGATACGGCCAATGATAGGCTGAAGGGTCTGTAGAGACTGGAGACTTATTCACTTGGCACATCTTGACAATGGTTGTTAAAATGTTTCAGCGTTGTCTTTTGTGCTGGTAATGGGTCACCTCATTGATGAGGGTACAGATATTAGTGGAGCCTCCCCCATCATTTCATTGTCAGTCAGTGTTCACAGCTGGATATGGTTGGACTACAGTTCGGGTTTTGACTGGGTCATCATTTGCTTTGACATTTTACAGCCTCCCAGATTCAACAGTGATTTCATCAATTTTAGATCAAAAGCACTTTCCTTTCTGGTTGCTGTTAGTAATTTTCTTTTCCGCCCTTCTGGCTCCCTAGCAGAACCTCTTTTTGTTCCTTCGTATGAATCATTACCACCTCCTTTTGCCTCGGAGCATAAGCTTTTTGTTTTTGTTTTGTTCGTTCATTCATTCATTGGGTGGCACAGTGGTTAGCACAGCTGCCTCACAGCGCCGGGGACGGGAGTTCAATTCCTGTGTGGACTTTCACATTCTCCCCGTGTCTACGTGGGTTTGCTTGGAGTGTTCCAGTTTCCTCTCACAGCTTGAAAGATGTGCTGGTTAGATGCATTGACCCACACAGACACCAGAGTGTGGCGACTAGGGGAATTTAACTAACTTCATTGCAGTGTTAATGTACAATTGTGACTAGTAAATAAACTTTAACTTTTGACATGGGCCAGCATTTATTGCCCATCCCTAATTGCCCAAGGGCAGTTGAGAGTCAACCACATTGTCTTGGCTCTGGAGTTTGATCAGGTAAGATCAGCAGATTTCCTTCATTAAAAGGCAAGTGGGTTTATCCCACATTGGTTATCAGTAGATTCTTAATTCCATATTTCTTATTGAATTCAAATTCCGCCATCTGCCGTGACGGGATTTGAACCTAGGCCTTCTGATCGTTAGCTAAGTTTCAGGATTAATATGCTAGTGATAATACCTCTAGGCCATTGCCTCCACTAAACTGTCATTTAATCTCTTCTGTCTTCTCCACATCAAAACCCTGGTCTTTTCTGCTTTCCTCCTCTCTCCCGCCTCTCCCTGCCCCCAGCCACATCTCTAATTTAATAACGTGATTTTCAAGTTTGCTGATGACACCACTGTGGTGGGTTGGATCACAAACAATGACCAGTCAGAGTACAGGAAAGAGATAGAGAATCTGGTGAACTGCTGAGGCAACAATAATCTCTCCCTCAATGTCAACAAAATGAAGAAGATTGTCATCAACTTCTGGAAACGTAGTGGAGGACATGGTGAAGTAGAAATGGTCGAGAGCTTCAGGTTTTTCGTGTCCAGGTCAATAATAACCTGTCCTGGTGCCCTATATTGACAGTGTAATCCACTAAAACCATAGAAAACTCACTAACACCTCTACTTTCTCAGAAGACTAAGGAAATTTGGCATGTCCATTACAACTCTTAACAACTTTTACAGATGAACCATAGAAAGCATTCTTTCTGGTTGGATCACAGCTTGGTATGGCTCCTGCTTTGCCAAGACAACAAGGAACTATAAAAAATCATAAATATAGCCTGATCCATCTCACAAACCGGCCTCCTATCCATTGATTCTGTCTACACTTCCCGTTGTCTGGGAAAAGCAGCCAGCATAATTAAGGAGCCTATGCATCCTCGATGTTCTCTCTTCCACCTTCTTCCATTAGGAAAAATATACAAAAGACTGAGGGCACATAGCAACTGACTCAAGAAAGGCAATTTCCTGCTGCCATCACACTTTTGAATGGGCCTGTCTCACATTAAGTTGAAGTTTTTTTCTAAGCTGCTGCCTGGTTTGGAGGGTAGATGTTATGAGGAAAGATTGAAGGAGCTAGGGCTTTTCTCTTTAGAGCAGAGGAGGATGAGAGGCGACTTAATAGAGGTTTATGAGATGATGAGAGGGGATAGATAGAGTGGATGTGCAGAGACTATTTACTCGGGTAGATGTAGCTATTACTAGGGGGCATAACTATAAGGTTCATGGTGGGAGATATAGGAAGGATGTCCGAAGTAGTTTCTTCATCAGAGAGTGGTTGGGGTATGGAATACACTGCATTCTGTGATAGTGGAGTCGGACACTTTAGGAACTTTCAAGCGGTTATTGGATAGGCACATGGAGCACACCAGAATTATAGGGAATGGGATAGCTTGATCTTGGGTTTGGGCAAGGCTTGGCACAACATTGAGGACTGAAGGGTCTGTACTGTGCTGTACTGTTCTATGTTCTGTTTCTCTAAGCTCTAGCTACGTCAGTGACACTATATTCTGCGCTCTCTCCTTCTCAATGAACAGCATGCTTTGTCTGTATAGCGTATAAGAAGCAATATTTTTCATTGTATACTAATAAATCTGACAATAATAAATAAAATCAAATCAAATTTTCCCAATTCTGATAAAAAGCCACTGACCTGAAACTTTAACTCTGCTTCTCTCTGTCTCTCTAGAGATGCACAGTATGTCTAGTATCTCCCGCTTTTATTTTTGTTAACTCTGGATGACGCAGTCACATCTGTTATATTTGAGAATGGAGGCAAGTGAAAATGTCACTGCAATATTAAAGAAAACTCAGCAGCATCCTTTCCTCGGCTTCTACAGGGAAATCAAACTGCAGAATTATGGTTCAAAGAACAGAGTGGGATCAAAGATCTCTGGCCCTTCACTTGAAACACATCGAAGAGTTTGGATTCAGTGGCAAAAGACTAACTTACTTTTTAAATTGAGTATTGCTGAAACAAAGGAGACCTGATAAACTCTGCCTCATGCTTATCATATTTCGCCAGAACACCAGTATAAGGGAAAATAACAACAGCAGTTTATGCTACATGAGAAGAAATGCTGAATGTGTGCCCAGTGGACTGGTAGAGGCACTGCCATGGAGAATGCACCAGTTGAAGGAGACTAACAGATAACTGCCAAGCATTGTTTGAAACTTAAACTAACCCGTATTTTCTTCTTGAACAGTATAAATTGTTGTTTTCTCCTTATGCTGGTATTCTAATAAAATGTCCTGTTGGGTACAAGATAAAAAAACTTTGACATGTCTTTCTCCAACAGTACTCAAGATCCCTGCTAACAAATGGTGATTGATGTTTCAAGGTTGTCCAATGTAAACATGCGAAATGAAATCTACTAAAAGTGCTCCAAATTGTTCTTGTTTTTCAATACAGATTTTGTCAGAGCACAATTAAGTGCCTGAAGATGCATGCCTAGCTATTGGCAGGAACGATTTTTTTTGTGAAAGATAGTTGGCCAGACAAAGACATTGTGATCCTTTTTCATAAAGAATCAATCATTCATTCCTGTTGAACAATCATTTCCTGTGAACGTGGTCTGTGTACTGAAATGTCAGGAGTGAATGGAGAGCATAGAACAAAGGGCTGCTCTTTCAAAGCTCGCAGGATTCAAGGAGAACCAAACTGGTGACAAATCCAACACGTTAACACCATCATGGCTGATAGCAAGGTGAAGACAGAAGTAGCTGTGAAAATCCTTTGGGTGAACATTGAGAAGAACATGTTACACTACTAAGTGTCTACCAATATAGTGGTAGACTATAGAAGACTATAAAAGACTTTATGACTAATGCCCTCTACTTTAGTACAGATTAAGTGTGGAATAGAGAAAAAAATCCTCATCTCTCCCAACCAAGATTATCTGATTTGATTCCATTCCATTCTTTATTGTCATATAAAACAAAAATAAGTATAGCACAGGAACAGCCCCTTCAGCCCACCAAGCCTGTGCTGATCATAATGCCCTAATTAAACTAAAAAAAACTTCTGCCCTTACTTGATCCATATCTCTATATTCCCTCCCTATTCATGTATGCATGAATGTGCCTACTTCCACCATCTCCTCTAGCAGCGCATTCCAGGCACTCACCAATCTCTATGTGAAAAACATCCTCCGCACATCTCCTTAAACTTTCCCCCTTTCACCTTGAAATTGTGTCCCCGTGTAATTGGCACTTCCATCTGGGAAAAAGCCTCTGACTATCCACCCTGTCTATGCCTCTCACAATGTTGTAGGCATCGATCAGGTCCCCTGCCAATCTCCAGGCCTTCCTCTCCCATTGGTATCAGGTGGTCATGGCGACAGCCCCAGTTCCTCACCTCCCCCTGGAGCCATGTGCTCTCTCCTCTTGCTGTGAGGAAAGGTTGAAAGTTTGCAACAAGAGCAGTTCATTGAATGCCGAGGAAGGAGGGCAGAAATTTGAGGAGAGCTGTTGTGAGGAACAGATATGGGAGGGCAATAGGTTGAAGGTGAGTGAGAATATTGTCCATTGAGATGGAAATGTGAGAAGGATGCTAGAGAGAAAGAAGTGTGTGTGTGTGTGTGTGTGTGTGTGTGTGTGTGCGTGCGTGTATGTGTGTGTGTGTGTGTGTGTGTGTGTGTGTGTGTCAGTTGTTCAATTTGATTTATTATTGGCCGGCACAGTAGCACAGTGGTTAGCACTGCTGCTTCACAGTTCCACAGCCCTGGGTTCGATTCCCAACTCAAGTCACTGTCTGTGTGGAGTTTGCACATTCTCCTCGTGTCTGTGTGGGTTTCCTCCAGATACTCCAGTTTCCTCCCGCAGTCCAAAGATGTGTGGGTTCGGTTGATTGGCCATGCTAAAAAAAAATTGTCCCTTAGTGTTCTGAGATGTATAGGTTAAAGGGATTAGTGGGAAATATATGTAGGGATATGTGGGATTGTGTTTGGTGCAGACTCATTAGGCTGAAGGGACTCTTTCTGCACTGTAGGGTTCTATGATTGTCACATGTATTAACATACAGTGAAAAGTATTGTTTCTTGAGCATATCATTCAGAGAAGGAAAGGAGAGAGTGCAGAATGCAGTGTTACAGTCGTAGCTAGAGCGTAGTGAAAGATCAATTTCATGCAAGGTAGTCCATTCAAAAGTCTGACAGCAGCAGGGAAGAAGCTGTTTTTGAGTCGCGGGCACTTGATCTCAGACTTTTGTATCTTTTTCCTGAGGGAAGAAGGTGGAAGAGAGAATGTCTGGGGTGTGTGGGGTCCTTGATTATGTTGGCTGCTTTGCAACAGGAAGTATAGACAGTATCAATGGATGGGAGGCTGGTTTGCGTGATGGATTGGGCTACATTCATGACATTTTGTAGTTCCTTGCAGTCTTGGTCAGAGCAGGAACCATACCAAGCTGTGATACAACCAGAAAGAATGCAGAAAGAATGTTGGTCAAAGGAGTTCTGTACAGGAGAGTGCTTTGGTGATGAGAGAGTAATGGCTGCCAGCTATAGTGTTAGCAAAATCACAGTATTTGTCGGATATGATGTGGTGATTGAAACTTTTCTAGTTCTGAACCAGGTTCTCGGTACCACATTCTGCCTGCTCATCACCTCAGCCACTTGAAGCCATGCCTGTTTAATTGTCTTATCAACTCTAGGGGAGAGGAAATTCTCCTGTTCACTCACTGCTTGAATTGTCTCTGGGAATAAGCCTATGAAACAAAATGGGAGCTTGAAGGAGAGGGCAGCCATATTGTAGATCTCTGTGTCTTCACACTGGATTACCTGTTGCAATCGCTGTTGGCATTGTCTATCCTCCTGAAGTCCTTTGAATAGTGATCCTTCATTATCGTCCTGCCAACCCTGCCTGATTGGCTGGGGAAGACAGAGACACATGCTCATTGGTTTGTGTTGGGGAAGAGTAATCACAAGCCCGCAAGGATCAGAGATTCAGGCTCCTGGCCTGAAAATAATCCCACAATTGGGTAAGAATCTTCCCAGTGATCATAGCTTGAGTGCTGCACAATGGCACGGTGATACAGCGGTTAGCCCTGCTGCCAAACAGCACGAGGCACCCGGGTTAAATTCCAACCTCCGGTGACTGTGTGGAGTTTGCATGTTCTCTCTGTTTCTGCGTGGGTTTCCTCTAGGTGCTCTGATTTCCTCCCACATTCTAAAGATGTGCAGGTTAGATGGATTGGCAATGCTAAAAAAAAATTTCGATTCGAAGGGTAAATACGTGGGGTTATGTGAATAGGGCCTGTTGTAGGACTGTTGTCAGAGCAAGCTCGATGGGCTGAATGGCCTCCTTCTGCACTGTTCTATGATTTTTGGATACTTTTAAACATTTAAATTGGCAACAAATTATTACGGATGTGAATGTGGACTTCTTGCCTATTTCTAGCAGGGTTGTGATCAGTGAAAATATTTCTACTATTAAATGAGAATTAGGTCCCCTCCCTGTTATATAAAAGCTGGAATTAATAGAATCGACATTGCAGGATCAATCTGATAGATGAAGTAAGTTATTTCTCAACACATTTTTAGTATATTAATCCTCACAGTGCAGAAAGGGATTACGTTACACTCACAATCCTCGCTTCCTTTTTGCTACTTTTCAGATGTAATTTTGTCTGTTTCCGAATTGATTGATCTAGAATCTAAAAACTTATCGAGATAATATAATTTCATTTATTCATAACCTGACAAATATTTAGTTATTATTTTTCCCAAGGTGAAACGTTCAGAGGTGAAATGGAAAATATTTGCCTCCTCAGTTTCTGTATGCAGATTTGTGAAACTGATGTTGAGTCAATTTGCTGAACACGGTGGCACAGTGGTTAGCATTGCTGCCTCACAGCGCCAGGGACCCAGGTTCGATTCCCAGCTTGGGTCACTCTCTGTGCAGAAACTGAACGTTCTCCCCCTGCCTGCATGTCTTTCCTCCAATTTCTTCCCACAGTCTGAAAGACGTGCTGGTTAGGTGCATTGGCCATGCTAAATTCTCCCTCAGAGTACGCAAATAGGTGCCACGTGTGGCGACTAGGGGATTTTCACAGTAGCTTCATTGCAGTGTTAATGTAAGCCTACTTCTTATACTAGTACATAAGCTTAAAGCCTAGTTATCAATGCTTTCTAAATACCTGCCTGGACTTTATGAAGACCTAATGTCATATCCAGATAAGGGTTTTGTTACTTGTTTATCATTTCTTGTTCTGACAATTCTTTGCAGCAATGACTGTGACAAAAATGAGTGAATTCTTGTTTCCTCCAGGGAGCGCAGGTGGGGGTGCAATGGGCATGGGATAGCCCCTCATTTATTAACAATTATGCAATCAGTTCTGGCACAGCAACAATTCAGTTCCTTGAACCTGTTCCATAAATTAACTCAATCCCTTCCGGGAACGGAGGAAGCGAGAGGTGTACTGAACTGAGGCAGCGAGATGAGTTTGAAAATAAGGAGTAATGTCACAGAAAAACGGCTGTTAAATAACAGCTAATTTATTTCAGGTTAAAGGTAACAAGGAAATAAGCTAAAAATCAGCTCAAAATTTTAAAGAAAACAAATTATAATCTAATTAATAAAATAGAGATGCAATGCCAAGTGACTTGTTGTACCTGCATGATATGGGAGCTGGTGGACCTATTGTGATTCTGAGTGACCGCGTATATAGTGAGTGTATCCAAACTTTTCCAGTACAGCAACAACACAGACCATCTACTCAGCAATGTGACAAATTGCCTTTGCATGTCCTGTCCACAAAAAAACAAGAAAAATCCAGTCAGGCCTGTTGTTGCCTCACCAGTTTGCTTTCAAGCATTAATGAAGTGATGGTTGGTGTTATCAGCAGTGCCGTTATGTGGAAGCCCATTTTCTCAGTCAGAGACATCTCCACCTTTGAGAATGCCTCAGGATAGTGTACAAGGCTCAGCCATCTTGGTCAGTAGCCTTTCGTAAGGACATAAGAACATAAGAAATAGGAGCAGGAGTAGATCATCTAGCCCCTTGAGCCTGCCCCTCCATTCAATAAGATCATGGCTGATCTGAAGTGGATCAGTTCCGCTTACCCTCCTGCTCCCCATAATCCTTAATTCCCTTATTGATCCCCCATTGCAAGTTCAGAAGTGGGGATGTTTGCTGACGGTTGTACAGTTCCATTCACAATTCCTCAGATAATGAAGCAACCTCTGCCCGCAAACAACAATACCCAGATAGCAGTCAGGTTTGAGATGATGGAGGCGATGAAGAGAGAGGTAGATCTCCTCTCTGAGCACTAGCACTCAAATACTCAAAGAGAAATACCTCCCTTCATAATCTGTTAAAGTGAGTGTGAGAAGGGAGGATATCTGCACTTCAGCAACTTTAAGTGGTTGAATCAAAATAACTACCTGAATCTCTGTAAAAGCAACAAGTAACACTTTATTTATCTAACAGTGAACTGATTAACTAAACTATTAATGAATTGAACCAAATAAAACATGATTCTAATAGAATGCTGTTTACATAAATATAATTTCCCCTTATTAACGAAAAAAAGAATTCTTAGTCACTCTCAAATTCCAATCAATTTGTCTGTCTTCCAGAATCTTCTGTCTTCTTTGCTGATTTCTTCAGTCTTCACTTTCAAGGTGAGACTTTCATTTAAGACATAAATCTGGCTGTTACACTGGCAGAGACAGTTCCTGCCTGTGTCTCTCTCTCTCTCTCTCTCAGGTTGAGGGCTGTGGTAGAGGCTGGCTGGCAGACCTCAGCCTGGAACTGGGAGCTGGCTCTTATACCCCTGCTCACATACCAAAATCCCCACAATAGGATTGGTTTACAGCTTACCAAAACATCAAATTCAAACCAGATAGGCTGCTGTTATTCAAATGCCTAGTTTAAACTGACTGGTTAAAAACAACTTGTCGCCTTGGTAGTAGCACTGCCCAGCCTCACAATATAATGTTTCAGTCTGTGTACTGCATACACCCTTCAGTACAGAAAAAAAATTTACTCTTTTTAACAGACCATACAATTTTACATCTATTAGCATTTTACAAGTTTTTTTGTAGTTTTACAAACAATAGCTTCACAACACAAGAAACATTCATGCCCCGCAGATGCCAAGGAATGACCAACTCAAGAAAGGGAAATTAGCATAAAGCAGCATTGCTGCAGCTGAACTCCCCCACAATCAATACCCTGGGATACAAGCGACTGGAGGCTTAACTTGATCTGCCGTTTTTTATATGTTTGTTCATGGTACATGGGGGAAACACTGGCAGAGACAGCATTTATTGCTCATCTCTAATAGCCCTTTGTACTCCAGCTAGAAAAGCAGGTTAGAAGTTTTGTAGTCAGCAGTGAGTAATTCCGTTCTCGACTCCCATCACGCGCTCCACTATCTACAAGGTACAGCTCAGAAGTGCGATTGAATATTCTCCACTTGCTTGGCAGAGTGCAAGTCCAACAAGACTCGAGGAAGCAGAAACAGAAAGTTGTAGAAAAGTTTAACAAGTTTGGTAGAATCTGTGCAAGATCAGAGTTAATGTTTCAAGTTACCAATATGATTACCTGGTGGCACAGGGTGGCACAGTGGTTAGCACTGCTGCCTCACTGTAAGAAGTCACACAACACGAGGTTTAAGTCCAACCAGTTTATTTGATAGTATTTGATTACTATCAAATAAACTAGTAGGACTTAAACCTGGTGTTGTGAGACTTCTTATGATGTTTACCCCAGTCCAACGCCGACATCTCTACAGCCTTGCTGTGCCAGGGTTCGATTCCCAGCTTGAGTTACTGTCTATGGAGGCTGCACATTCTCCCCATGTCTGCGTGGGTTTCCCCCAGGTGCTCCGGTTTCCCCCCACAGTCTGAAAGACATGCTGGGTAGGCGCATTAGCCATGTTTAATTCTCCATCAGTGTACGAGGATAGGCACCTGAGTGTGATGACTGGGGGATTTTCACAATAACTTCATTGCTGTGTTAATGTAAGCTGACTTGTGACTAATAAATAAACTTTAAAGAATGAAGAAGTTCCGAAAAAGTCATATCAGATAGAAGAGTTAATTCTGTTTCTCTCTCACAGATAATTGAAACATATAAGATGATCAGGGGGTTAGATTGGGTGGATAGTGAGAGCCTTTTTCCTCGGATAGAAATGGCTAACATGAGGAGGCATAGCTTTAAATTAAGGGGTGGTAGTTATAGGACAGATGTTAGAGGTGGGTTCTTTTCTCAGAGGGTAGTAAGGGCGTGGAATGCCCTGCCTGCAGCAGTTGTGGACTTGCTAAGTTTAAGAGTGTTCAAATGGTCAGTGGATAGGCATATGGACAGCATTGGAATAGTTTAGGTTAGAGAGTCATAAAATTGGTTCCATTCATCGGCGCAACATCGAGGGAAGAAGGGCCTGTACTGCGCTGTAGTGTTCTATGTTCTATGTTATATGCTGTCAGACTTGCTGAGCTTTTCAAGCATATTCTGTTTTTGTTGTCATTGAATCAGCATTTTATTTTTATTTAAGAAGCTCTAAGAAGCCATCCGAGACAACACAGTGTACCATCCACCTCAAACATCCACTCCCTCCATCACCAATGCATAGTTGCAGCAGCGTGTACTATCTACAAGATGTACTGTGACAACTCACTGAGGCTTCTGAGACAGCGCCTTCCAAACCAGTGAATTCTATTACTCAGACGGACATGTAGAACAGATGCTTGGGAACATCACCACTTGCAAGTTCCCCTCCAAGGCACTCAACATCCTGACTTGGAACTAAATTGCCATTTCTTCACTGTTGCTGGGTCAAGATCCTGATACCACTTCTCCAACAGCACTGTGGATGTACCTACGCCATTTAGACAGAACTAGTTTGAGTGCTCACCACCACTTTCTCAGGGACAATTATAGATGGCTAATGAATGCTGGCCTTTCCAGCAAAGGTGTCCCCGTCCCTGAATGAATAAAGACAAAATCCTTGGACAGTACAGTACCATATTTTATTTGGTAAAGCTCCTATGAAGAATCTTGGCACTGTGTGAAAATTGCCAAATAAATCTAAACTATTGACATGTTAAACAAAAGTTATTTTTGCCCATTTCCCATTTTAAAGTTTATTTATTAATGCCACAAATAGGCTTACATTAACACTGCAATGAAGTCACTATGAAAAACCCCCAGTTGCCACACTCTGGCACCTGTTAGGGTACACTGAGGGAGAATTTGGCATGACCAATGCACTTAGCCAGCATGCCTTTAAGACTGTGGGAGGAATCTGGAGAACCGAAGGAAAGCCATGCTGACATGGGGAGAACATGCAGACTCCACACAGACAGTGACCCAAGCTGGGAATTGAACCTGGGTCACAAAGTCATACAAGCTTACAGCAAGGAAACAAGGCCTTCTTGTCCATGCCATCCCTTTGTTTTTGATGACTAAGTGAGTCCCAATTGCCCGCTTTTGGCCCATATCCTTCTATAGCCATCTTACCCATGTAACTGCCTAAACGTTTTTTAAAAGACAAAATTGTACCCACCTCTATTATTATCTCTGGCACTTGTTCCAGACATTCAGCACCCACTATGTGAAAATAATTGTTCCTCTGGATTGTTTTGTATCTCTCCCCTCTCAGCATAATCCTATTCTGTCTAATTTTAGACCCCCCCCCCACCTTTGGGAAAAGATATTGACTATCTAGCTGATCTATGACCCTCATTATTTTATAGACCTCTATAAGATCATCTCCCAGTCTCTTACGCTCCAGAGAAAAAAATCCTAGTCTATCCAGCCTCTCCTTATAACTCAAACCACCACGTCCTGGTAGCATCCTTTTAAATCTGTTCCGCACTTTTTCTAGTTTAATAATGTCTTTTCCATAATAGTGTGACCAGAACTGTACAAATTATTCCAAGTGTAGCCTTACCAATATCTTGCACAACTTCAACAGGAAATCCCAACTGCTGTATCCAATGTTCTGACCGGTGAAATCAAGCATGCTGAATGACTTCATCACCATTCTTCAACCTGTGACTCCACTTTCAAGGCACTATGACCCCGTATCCCTAGATCTCTTTGTTCTATATCTAACAAATTGCATCATCTCGCACTTATCTAAATTAAACTCCATCTGCCATTCATCAGCCCACTGGCCCAATTGATCAAGATCTCATTGCAGTCTGAGATAATCTTCTTCACTGTCCGCTATGCCGCCAATCTTGATGTCACCTGCACCATGCCTCCTAAGTTCTCATATAAATTATTAACATAAATGACAAATAATAGTGGACCCAGCACCAATCCCTGAGGCAACTGCTGATCTCAGGCCTCCAGTTTGAAAAACAACCCTCAACAACCACTGTCTTCTGTCATCTGGCCAATTTTGAATCCATTTAGGTACCTCATCCTGGATTCTGTGAGACTGAACTTTATGCAACAACCTACCATGTGGTACTTTGTTAAACGCCTTGTTAATATCCATGTAAGCAACATAACTGTATTGCCCTCATCTACCTTCTTGGTTACCCATTCAAAAAAACTCAATCAAATTTGTGAGACATGATTTTCCACTCACAAAGCCATGCTGACTGTCCCTAATCAGTCTTTGTGTCTCTAAATGCCTGTAGATCCTGACTTTCAGAATACCTTCTGACAACTTACATACTTATAGATGTGAGGTTCACTGGCCTGTTGACCCCAGGTTTTTCACTGCAGCCCTTTTTAAACAAAGGCACAATATTTGCCACCCTCCAATCTTCAGGCATCTGTGGCTGTTGATGATTTACATATTTATGGTAGACGACCCGCAATTTCCTCCCTAGCCTCCCACAACATCTTGGGATAGACTTCATCGGGTCCCGGGATTTGTCTACCTTGATGAGCTGTAAGACTTCCAGCACCTCCTCCTTTGTTATGTGTACACTGCTCAAGATATCACTATTTATTTCCCCAAGTTCCCTAACACAGGATCGGTCCCTGGTGCTATGAGGCGGCAGTGCTAACTACTGTACTGCTGTGCTGCTCCAATGAGAGGGTAAATTAATAATCCAAAAGAGATCGTAGATATGTTCTGCAAATTGATTTGAGTTGGTGCATTTGCAAATCTCATTTGGTCTAACCGCAGTCCAAATTTGCATCCTTCCCAAATTAAAATGCTCTTTGTAGATGGTATGAGTCCATCGGCAACAATACCACAGGAGACCAATGGGACTAAATAGATTCCAATCAGGAAAGGTATTTTGTTTTGCCTCGCTGCTTGCCATCTGTCCTGAGGTTTACTGCAGGCATATGCTAATCTGTAGCTCAAACCTGACGCACAGAGCAGTTTGAAGACACAGCGAGAGCTGGCGTTGGAGAGACTGAATTTAAACCAGACCAATCGGATGCAGTGCAATTCCGTCTGGAAAGTGGGAATGGGTCACCGTTTGTGACCCTTTCGGCTGAACAACAGATCAGTAACTACTTAGAAAAATGTGCGATCAATCTGATACTGTTTTATTGAATGTAAACATAGCAACCTAACTGATAGCTAGAAGCTGAGTACTTTAGAACCTAGCACACACACACACACACACACACACAAATCAAGGAGGATTTGTTTTGATAGGAGGTTTGGAGAGTAATATATATTTATGACATGTTATTGTAGTTCTACTTCACTGCAGGTCAGCTAAATCGAGCCCTGAAGTTTTAATTTTTAAGACAATTTACTAAATTAACATCATGCCACTGAAAATTAAAACTAAAACCCACATTTTACAGGTGTTGCAGCAGCAGAGGGAGAAAAACATCTTAATTTTCAAAATGAACCAGGAAATGAAAGGCGTTTTAGTAGTCTGATTGATAAAATGTTCAAAGTCTGTTTCCCAGTGACCAAGAGTCCTTTTTTATATTTGGCCAAAGGGATGCACACAGAGTGCTGAAAATGCTGCCAGCAGTCTCTGTTCTGCGAATGACCCACAGTCCCTCAATGACGTGGGAGAAAGCCCCCAAAGGGAGCTGGTGAGTCAGAAAAAAAAGGCAAAGAGATTGCTTCAACAGCCATTAGCACGTCATTGGTAATCCCAGCGACACCTTTCACATCCGTGGCATTTGTCTCGATGTTCTCGGCTGAAGGATGATTATGTTTTATTTAAAGGATCTCTCACACTGCTCCTGGAATTGTGCATTATATAAATTTGAGTGGCAGAAATGTCCGAGGCAAGCTTAGAAAAGTTCTCTGTCCGAAATTTTTATTTGAAAAACACTGAAGGGAGAAAAAGCTTTGAAGGATTACCGAGGTGCTGAAATCCTACAGTTATAAAATACACGCTGCAAATGACCAAGATTTAGATGCTTTTACCCACAATTAATGTTACATGATGACATGTTATCTATTTCATAAAAATCAACTACAATCCTTCATTTGCTGTGCATCTTATTTGCTTTAACAGGTAATTTTTTTTCCAATATTTGTTACAAATTTTATTTTCTCTGTCAAGAACACAGAATATAAATGATATCAGCTATGCAAGTTGCAGATCCTGGTTTCATCCTGCTGTTCCTGAACTTTCATAAATTTTGTGTTTTTTTGATTGAAGGTTTCCTAGTCTGAGACTTCAGTCGAAAACTCGATTGAAGGCTCCAATGACCCTGCTACTTCCTTCTATCGGTACTGTAGCATTGCATATCAATGTATTTCAATCATAGTTTCTATGCGTTATAGTGGGTATTTATGAAAGCATATTTGCTTCCTGGGACCAAATGTAATCTTTTTTAATTTAGAAGAGGCCAATTTAATCCAGACTTTATCTTAAAGTTTTGCAAAGTGAAGTGTTTCAATGTATATCCATATGGCATGGTTTATTTTGACAGGAGAGAGAAGTTGGGTACTGGTTACTCTTTGGAAAATTGGAGTTCGAGTGGAATAGAATAGCAAAGGGATCTAGGGATACAAAAAAGAGAAGAAATAGAGGTGATTGAGAATTCAGGAGTTTAATTGGTTAGATGCAGAGGGAATGTTTCCATATGTAAGTGAATCTGGAGCCAAACACCACAAATATAAATGTAATAGGTTTTGGGTTTATTAGTCGCCGTACTACCAGAAGGATGTGGAGGCCCTGGAGAGAGTGCAGAGGAGATTTACCAGGATGCTGCCTGGTATGGAAGGGCTGTCTTACGAGGAAAGATTGAACGCACTGGGGTTGTCTTCGCTTGAAAGATGTCGGCTGAGAGGGGATCTATTAGAGGTATATAACATTATGAGGGGTATAGATAGAGTAAATGGTGGTAAGCTTTTTCCACCATTAGAATTGGATAGAACGAGGGGTCACGGCCTTAGGGTGAGGGGAGCTATGTATAAGACGAATATTAGAGGGCATTTTTTCACACAAAGGGTAGTGGGGGTGTGGAATGCGCTACCGAGTGAGGTGGTGGGAGCAGGCACGCTAGGATTGTTTAAGGGTCTCTTGGACAGCCACATGAGCAGTCTGCAGATAGAGGGATATAGGAGGACTGTTTAAATACTCTAATTGTTTCCACAGGCTATTCGGTCCACCTTGTTGACCAACAAGGCGCATGCATTCAGCAGGTCGTGCGAGGGCTGCTCTTGGATGTTACTTCAGGAGTGGCCTAGTGCTTCATGTCATTAGTGTATGCTTAAACTGGACCATCAGATGGGCAACATGACAGCTCAGAGACTATCGCTGTTGCTGTGCAGACACATGGATTTGGGCCTGTGTCTGCGGGAGTTTGCGCGTTCTCCCCGTGGTTGCGTGGGTTTTCTCCGGGTGCTCCGGTTTCCTCCCACATCCCAAAAATGTGCTCTTAGGCTGATTGGGTAACAAATTGTCCCTATATTGGTCTCTATATGTCATTAAGACGTTAGGACGGCGGCGCGGGCTCATTGGGCTGAAGGGCCTGTTTCCCGTGCTGTGTTGCTATGTTGTTCTTTGTTCTTTGTAGTCAAAGAACAAAGAAAAGTACAGCACAGGAACAGGCCCTTCAGCCCTCCAAGCCCATGCTGATCAAGATGCCCGAACTAAACTAAAAAAATCTCCTGCCCTTATTCCACCATATCTCTCTGTTCATTTCCTATTCATGTATCCACCCAGATAATGGGCCCCCTTCCACCACCTCCTCTGGTAGCGTGTTCCAGACATCCACAACTCTCTATGCGAAAAAGTTACCCCCACACATCTCCCTTAAACTTTCCCCACTCCCACGTTGAAGCTGTTCTCTCTTGTAATTGATACTTCCACCCTGGGAAAAAGCCTCTGACTATACCACTCATAATTTTGTAAACCTCCATCAGGTCTCTCCTCAGCCTCCACTTTTCCAGTGAAAACTATCCCAGTTTATTCAATCTGTCCTCAAAGTCAACACTCTTGAGAACAGGCAACATCCTGGTGAACCTTCTTTTCACTCTCTCTAAAGCTTCCATGTCCTCCTGGGTATTGTGAGGACCAAAACTACATGAAATATCTTTAATATGGCCCAACTGTGATTTTATATAGCTGCAACATGATTTTCCAATTCTTGTACTCAATGCCTCCATTGATAAAGGCAAGCATACCATATGCTTTTCTTAATCAAATTTTTTGGCCATCTGCGTTCCCACTTTTAGGGAGCCGTGGATCTGCATTCCCAGATCCCTCTGTATATTAGTGTTGTTAAGGATTCTGCCATTTACAGTATTATTCACACCTTCAAAATTTATCACCATGCATTTATCCAGATTTGCCATTCTGTGCCCAAGTCTCCAATCTATCTATATCCTGTTGTAACCTCTGACAATGCCTGGCATTATTCGCAACTCCATCAATCTTTGTCTCATCTGTAAACTGACTAACCAGACCACCCACATTTTTCTGCAAATCATTTACATATTCTCAAACAACAGAGGTCCCAGCACTAATCCCTGGAGAACACACTAGCTACAGATCTCCATTCTGAAAAACAACTTTCACTGTCACCCTCTGTCTTCTATAACCTATGATTTGGAGATTCCAATGTTGCACAGGGGTAAACACAGTAAGAAGTCTCACAACACCAGGTTAAAGTCCAACAGGTTTATTTGGTAGCAAAAGCCACTAGCTTTCGGAGTGCTGCTCCTTTGTCAAGCATTTGGAAGTTATGTTCACAAACAAGATATATAGAGACACAAACTCAATTTACAAAATAATGGTTGGAATGCGAGTCTTTACAGGTAATCAAGTCTTAAAGGTACAAACAGTGTGAGTGGAGAGAGGGTTAAACACAGGTTAAAGAGATGTGTATTGTGTCACGTCAGGACAGTCAGTGAGATTTTGCAAGCCTGGGCAAGTCATGGGGGTTACAGATAATGTGACAGATAGTGTTTATTCTGTAACCCAGCCAGTTCTATATTCATCTAGCCAGCCCACCCCAAATCTCATGTGATTTTAGTCTATGTACCAGTCTGCCATGTAGGACCTTGTCAAATGCCCTACTAAAATCCATACAAACTACATCCACAGCCTTTCCCTCGTCAATTATCTTTATTACCTCTTCAAACAACTCAATCAAGTTGGTGAGACATGACCCTCCTTATACGAAACAATGCTGCCTGTCACAAACTGGTCCATTTTCTCCCAAAGGTGCATGTATCTTGACCCTCAGTAAAGTAAAAGTTTCCCCACCACTGTCTTGAGGCTTACTGTCCTATAATTTCCTGGATTATCCCCACTTCCTTTCTTAAACAAGGGGACTGCATTAGCTATTCTCCAGTCTGGAACAACCTGAGATTGTGAAAGGTGCTATATCAATGCACACTTTTCTTTCTTTAACACAAAGTTGGCACTTACAAGGACCACACATGTTCACTAACTAAGGCTTGCCAGGTAACACTGATTTCACTTTCTAACTCATATTACATTGAGTTACAATCAGCATTAGTTCAAACATTTTCTGAGTTGAAGGGTTAATTAGCTATCATCCATGATTCAACCTCTGGGTTTATCTCTTCCTATTGCCCAACATCTTTATTTATTAGTGAGACAAGTAGGCTTAACTTAACACTGCAATGAAGTTACTGTGAAAACTCCCTAGTCACCACACTCTGGTGCCTGTTTGGGTACACTGAGGGAGAGTTTTGCATGGCCAATGTGTCTAACCAGCTCGTCTTTCAGACTGTGGGAGGAAACCAGAACATAAGGAGAAAACCCATGCAGACACAGGGTGAGCATGCAGACTGCGCTCTGACAATGACCCCAAGCCAGGGTTCGAAACCAGGTCCCTGGCACTGTGAGGCAGCAGAGCTAACCTGCTGTGCCCACTGTACTGCGCTGGGGGTTTCCAGGTAAACCTGGGGATGCCAGATCCAAAGACATCTTCTTACATTTTTCAACATGGCCTGCATTGGTTGCCCAAGCATTCCGAGGAGGTTTTAAATGATGTTGCGATGTGATACATCTCACTTTTCATCCTGTGACACTACTTGTTAATCCCATCGCTACAAAACAACCCACAGACCATAAGTAAAAGGCAGAAAGAAGTAATTATGAAACATCGCAGTAAAAAAAGTCTTCTAAAATTCTGGTTTATGGACCATTTTCAAAAAAAATTTTTCCCAGAAGTGTCACTACGGATTACTGCTCACCTTCTAAACTGCGGCTTTCATTTTTGCCAAACTCTCATTCTAAAGAGGGCAATGGGAACCCAATTGCAATGCCTAAAAGCGCATGGGGTTATTACGTTGCAGAATCAGGCTGAAGATTAAGCTTACGAGCTGCTTTCAACAGGAAGGATTATTCTGAACCATCAGTCTGAAAAAAAAACACTTATATTCCCCCTCAGTGACAGTCTTCAGCGCGGTAGAACTACACCAGCTGTGGAAAAGTGATCCTCGAAATCAGCTTGATGGAATCTTTATTGGAGGGCAAGACACCCGATAAGATTGCTACAAACATTTCAGGACCCGTGTACAGCTATTTGAGATGATGATTAACAAGTCGGTTGACAGATGAGATACAATGATGACCTCAAAGCTGCCAAGAAAAAGAGGCTGAAATAGATCCCCATTCTGGTAAAAACGTATATCAACTTTCCGAAAGCTGTGCAGTCCTGTTCCTGTGAATTCTACTTTGCTCAAGGTAGGAACAGAGAACATGACTTCAATTTGAGCTTGGCTCCTGTGCTTTTTTGGCACCTGGAGCTTTGGCCCAATTCAAATCTCACCCACTGCAACTAAAAATAGGTTTGGGCCTCATTAGAACTTCAGCGACAGGCTCCCATTTAATTGGGAGAGCCACCCCCTTCTTAGCCTCAATTTCTTGGCAGGTTGACTGGAGGTATATTTAAATTGGGAATGTTTCTCTGAAAGTGATGCTCAATTCCCCTGTGCCTTGTTTAGCTTCCAAGATACTGCAAGAAGTATCTCTTTGATATAAGTGCCTTTCAGGGAATCCCTGTAGGTGCTTCTGGAAGAGATGATGGTGAAGAGGGAACTCCCTAGCTCCAGAAATGCTCTTCTAAATTTATTTTTTTAGAGGATGTGGGTATCACTAGCTTGGTTGGCATTTTTTGCCCATCTTTAGTTTTCCTTGAAAGACGTATTCTTGAACCCTCAGGAACAGATACAGGGCAGTTCAGTGGCACAGTGGTTAGCACTGCAACCTTGCAGCACCAGGGACCTGGGTTTGATTCCCAACTTGAGTCACTATCTATGCAGAGTCTGCACATTCTCCCTGTGTCTGCATGAGTTTCCTCCGGTTTCCTCCTATGGCCTGAAAGATGTGCTGGTTAGGTGCATTGGCCATGCTAAATTCTCCCTCAGTGTAACCAAACAGGCGCCGGAGTGTGATGACTAGGGGGGTTTCACAGTAACTTCATTGCAGTGTTAATGTAAGCCTACTTGTGACATTAATAAATAAACTTTAAACTTAAATAAACTCAGTGCTATTTGAAAGGAAATTCTATGATTTTGCCCCAGAGACAGCGAAGGAACAGCGATGTACTTCCAAGTCTAGAGGAATCAAAGAATCTGTGTGGAATGTGGGAGCAGGTTACATGATCACCCATGATCGGAACAGAAGATGGAGTAGTCTGGAAGGTCAAATGACCTCCTTATGCTCCTATTTTCTATGTTTCTAGGCCAGGATGGTGAGTGACTTCCAGGGAAAGTTCTAGGACATGGTGTTTCCAGATATCTGCCGCACTTGTCCTTCTAGGTGGTAGAGAACGCAGGTTTGAAATGTGCTGTTGAGTGACACAGTAAACCTCCACAAGGTGCTGCACAGGAATGCTATAAGACTTAAGTGTGACACAGAGCCTCACAATGAGATGATAGTGCAGATGACTGAGACCTTAGTCAAATAACTTAGAGGAAGAGGAATGCTGGAGAGACTGGGCCTGAAGGAATGGACACATTTGACAGTAACAGCTGCCAACTGGGGATGTTCAAGAGGTCAGAATTGTGGGTGAGCTGATATAGAGGATAATATGGTTGAAGAGGATTACAGTAGAATGGAGAGGCCTATGGAAGGATTTGACAACAGGGGGTGAGAGTTTTATTACCGGAGAGTTGCTTAACAGAAACTAGTTGGAACTAACGTGATAGGTATAACTGAGAAACAGACTCACTGCAAGCTGAGATATTTGTAGTAGAGGTTTATATGACCTCAATTTTACAGACTGTAGACTGGCTAATAGTTAGAGATTCCAATGCATGGATGAGCTTTTCATCAGTAGAAATGATAGGTTTAAGGAGAGAGGGAAGAGATACAAGAGTCCAGAGGGGCAACTTTTTCACACAGAGGGTGGTGAGGGTCTGGAATAAGCTGCCTTGGTAATAACAGAGGTGGGTACAATTTTGAATTTTAAAAAGCATTACATGGGTAAGATGGGTCAAGAGGAATATGGGCCAAATGCAGGCAACTGGGACTAGCTTAGTGGTTAATGAAAAGGGGTGGCATGGACAAGTTACACAAAAAGGCCTGTTTCCATGCTGTAAATCTCTATGACTCTATGTGTGTGAGGAGGGATAGAATCAGATCACATTACAGAGGATTTTTTAAAGTATTTATTCATGGGACATGGGCATCGCTAGCTAGGCCAGCATTTATTGCCCATTGCCCTTGAAGGCGAGTTGCCTTGTTAAACCTAATGCACTCTTGATTCATTCTACAATGCAAAACAAAGTCATTGACCTAACTGTGCCTGGGATGGCTCTTGGGAAGAGGAATCTACTGAATTCTCTCTGCCTGTCCTTTCTGCCTCATATAATCTTGCTATCTTTTTGTTTCCAGTTTAAAAATGACACCTTCCTTCTCTACCATTTTTATTGATTAACACTCCATGCCTTGGCCGTACAAAATACGTATCATAACCGCTTCCTCTAATCATTTAGGTGACAACTGTAAATTGATGCTCCCATTTCTGATTCACAAACCAGCAAAAATATTATCTGATTATTTTATCAAAAGGCTTTACAATTTTGGAAGAACTCTATTCAATCTCCTCCCTTTCTCTGTTCCAAAGCAAAGAGCCTCTGTTTGTCTTAATATTTATCTTTTGCCTGTTTTCCTTTGTATACTGGAAGGGGAAAAAAAATTGCATTCCTTAAGGCAATCATGAGTGAGTAATATCTGTGATCAAATAACCATACGTGAACTCTGGATGGTTCAGGCAGAATAATGTTTTCTTGCTCTGCTTTAATATTGCATTAATATACAGAAACACAGCGAAAATAGAGGAATAGAAACCCAAGAGCCCTTAGAAATGTGCGCTCATAACCACTTAGAAAAATATTTGAAAGTAAGGATAGATATCGCTCAAGCATTCACAGATTAACACCAGTGTGAAAAAGTTAAAAGTTTATTTATTAATCATATGTAAGACGTATATTAACATTTTGCAATGAAGTTACTGTGAAAATCAGCTAGTTGCCACACTTGGGCACCTGATCTGGTCAATGCACCTAACCAGCACGCCTTTTGGACTGTGGGAGTATCCGGAGGAAACCCATGCAGACATGGGGAGCAGTGCAAACTCTACACAGACAGTGACCCAAGCTGGGAATCGAAACCAGGCCCCTGGCACTATGAGGCAGTTGTGCTAATCACTGCACCACCTTGCAGCCCCAATAACACACATGAAAAAAAATGGCAACAAAACAAAATAGACCTTTTTGTTCCGTAGTGTGTATTGTCAAACACCTGGGCACAAACAACACTAGGCACTCAGAATGCTTAGACTTCCAAACTTTAATTACTTGTGCACAAGGGAAAACTTAATACAGCGCAAAGCGTTGCCAAATGGTCTATCGATTTATACAGAAAATGTAACGGTTGTAGTTCACTGTATCTTTGCTCTTTGGGATTTTGTTATTGAAAGGGCCTTATCTTGATCCTGTGGCCAAGGCTGAGAACATAATGTTTGTAAAATTGACACAAGATTTAGATTAGTTTCTTATCCTGAATACACAAGTGCTGGCCTCACTGGAGACCTTGTTCGCTAATGAGTATTTTCCATTACTTGACAGAGTTGTTTGTCAGAACTTAATTTCCACAATTTTTGTAACTTAATTTTCCACACCAGCATCTGCAGTTTTTAACTGTTTTTAACTATAGTTTCACAAACTCCAGGAACCCCATGGTACTTTATTTGAAGTGAGCATCCTTAATCTTATAGAACAAAGTGAATTAAATATTTGGCCATAGCTGGAATTACAACTTAATTTCCACAGTATAATATACTGGGAGGGAAGAATTTTCTTGCTTATGAGAAGAAGCATTGAGGAGTGGTTGGACCCATTGGTGAGGATAGTGCCTTTGATTTTAGCAAGGCTTTTGGCTATCCTTTCCATGTTTTGAACTAATTCCTTTTCAACCTTATTTTTAAATCATTATTCTGTGCGTTTGCAGACTAGTGGCCATGTTATTGAATTCTGCTGGGGGTGGGAGAAGAGGTGAGAAGGAGATTCTCCCTTTCACTGCTTCACTGCCTTATATCAGTTACTCCTGTTTTCTGAAGGAACAGACTCTCTGACACCATGGGTGGGATTGTCCAGTGGCGTTCTCCCCAAAATCCCATCTGAGGTCAACAGACTTTTGCATGATGATTGAGAAGCTGAGTTACAGAGAGAGACAGGTTGAATAGATTGGGATTTTATTCCCTGGAACATAGAAGAATGAGGCGAGATTTGATAGAGGTGTATAAGGTTTTGATGGGTATTGATAGAGTGAAAGCAAGCAGGCTTTTCCCACTGAGGCTAGGGAAAAAAAAAACGAGAGGGCATGGGTTAAGGGAGAAAGGAGAAAAGTTTAAAGGGAATATCAGGGCAGAGAGTGGTGGGAGTGTGGAATGAGGTGCCGGATAAAGTGGTAAAAAGGGGTCACTTTTAACATTTAAGAAAAATTTGGACGGGTTCATGGATGAGAGGAGTGTGGAGGGATATGGTTCAAGTACAGGTCAGTGGAACTAGGCAAAAAATGGTTCAGCACAGACAAGAAGGGCCAAAAGGCCTGTTTCTGAGCTGTAATTTTCTATGTTTCTATGGTTCTATGACGCATCTCAACCCCCACTTCCCCTTCACCGCCTATCCGCTACAATTCCCATGTGGGGTGGGATGGGATGGGAAAACTCCTCCCATGGTCTAACAGAGAATGGGTACATGAAAACCAGCTTTATTTCTACCATAAGGAATCAGCTAACAGATCCCCAGAGAATTTTTAAGAAGGGTTTTAATTCTCATTGACAGACTGGAAGGGTCACACATGATTTCAAGTTATAAGACTTTCACTATGTGATGGTACTGTGCCGTTAAGAAAGGTATTTTAATCTTGTTTCCCTGAAGGATTTTCAAGAAGGTCCAAGCATTTTATTGGTGCCATGATATCTGTAAACTGGTGTCTTCTAATTATTACTGAAGCAGTATAGTGGACACCATGTTGATTTTAATCTGGCCCAACGCAGTGTCCTGTGGTTTTTAATGATCCCTTTGGATTGCTGGGTGGAACCTTGATATTTTCTGTCATGTGGCTCAGGACAGCTATGCTCCATAAAACAGTCCAAATATTAGTTTTAATTTTCTCAGATGCTGTTTAGAAGCAAGATGGAAAACAATGTCTCTTGTTATCACCTTCCTCTGGAGTTGAAAATTCTGCTCTTTGTGAGTTGCCGGCGGAAGCAAGCAGTGTCTCTATCTTTCTTTTCAGAGGCTTTCTGGGAAATTCCAGAGCTGGTAAGCCTCAGAGATTTGTTCCGATGTTCAATTTAGAACAGGTATTAAAAAGCTGAAGATCCAGCATCAGGGGAGCATATTTGCTTTTTGTGCTAAGTCTAGGAAGAAATGTGCGTCTATGGATGATGGTTGACTTGGAACGACATAGATAGCCAGCTGATAAGATTCATATTGTACAGTATAAGGTGTATATGGCATCATTTCTGAATTTTGTGTACTTGGTAAAAGTTATGCTAATTCTTTTGATGATATTTTAAGTATATTCTTAAAGAAACTTCTTAGTGGATCACTTGAATCATATCTGGAACGAAATCTCTCATGCTCACCCTAATGCCAAATTCAAATTTAAAAACTTAGGATCTCGGCTACCTTCAGAAAGCACCTTGGAGTTTCTGGCCTGGATCTTAACAACTGTAACAAACAACTAGAAGCAATGTTGACTAAACATTATTCTGCAGGTGACTAATACACAATATTGTAGAAAAGATATCCTGCCTTTTGCTTCCTACCACAATTGAGAGCCCCAATTCTACATTTATTAATTGCACTGCACTCTCTGCAGAATTGTAGACTTTATACGGACCAGTCCAACGTTACTTCCAGCTTCCAGCAGATTTGCTTTTCCCTGTTTCACTGAGTCAGAACATCCATTTCCCTCATGTTAAAAATTGACAGCTTGTTTTCAACAGGGCCTGGACTGGGCCACTGTCTCCATGGCAACCAGGTGACATTGGCTTATCAGCAGATAAAAAGAAAAGAGATCAGATTTTCATCTCCACCTATTTTACCTTTCTAATCGAGAGGACAGTTTAAAACATAAGAATCTTATAAAACTTTGAAATCAGAACAGCAGTGAGTTAAAATTGACACTTGGCTATCCATCTACTCCTTTGTCTTGGGGGAGTATGTTAAAGAGTTGAGAAATAAGAGGCAAAAAAAGGTCCTGGAATGTTTTATCTATTTGTCACAATTAACAGCTCAATGAAGTTACTGTGAAAATCCCTCAATTGCCACACTCTGGTGCCTGTTCATAAAATACATAGGAAGGAAAGGAGAGGGTGCAGAATATGGTGTTAAAGTAATTGCTACAGTGTAGAAAAAGATCAACTTAATATATGGTAGATCCATTCAAAAGTCTGGTGGTAACAAGGAAGACGTTGTTCTTGAGCCGGTTGGTATGTGACCTTAGACTTTTGTATCTTTTTCCCAATGGAAGAAGGTGGAAGATGGTATGCCTAAGGTGCATAGGGTCCTTGATTATACTGGCTGCTTTGCTGAGGCAGTGGGAAGTGTAGACAGAATCGATGGATGGGAGGCTGGTTTACGTAATGAATTGGGCTACGTTCATGACCTTTTGTAAATCCTTGCAGTTTTGGGCTGAGCAGAAGCCACACCAAGCTATGATATAAGCAGAAAGAATGCTTTGTATGATGCATCTATAAAAGTTGGTGAGAGTCGTAGCTGACATGTCAAATTTCCTTCGTCTTCTGAGAAGGTTAGGATGGAATCTGGGTCCTGAGCTAATTTGCTGATTTTACACCAGATGATACGAATGTATGAAGATAGTTAGGAGCAAGGAATAGGCCCCTCAAGTCTATTCAATAAGATCAGATTGTAGTCTTGATTTTCCCCATAGTCTTTGACTCCTTTGACAGTCAAGAATGTATCCAACTGTCCCTTAAATATATTCAATGACCAATCTCCATAGCTCGGTGGGGAGGAGAAATCCACAGACCAGTGACTATCTGAGAGAGAGAATTACTTATCTTCACCTTCATCTTCAATGGGATGCCTCTTATTTTTAAACCATGTCTCCTTATTCAGCCTCATTTGCATAAAGCATGTGAAGGATCTCACCAATGAGAAGGCAAGGTCATCATGTGCAAACAGCTGACTGATTTATCAAAAATGTTTGCCTCCTTTACTAACTGCTCTTCATGAGGTACGATCCTGACTTAGACTGAGTCATAGAATCCCTATCGTGCAGAAAGAGGCCATTCAGTCCATCGAATGAGCTTCACCCATCCTCTGACAGAGGGCAGGATTTTCCAGCTGCGCTCACTCTGAAACTGGAAAATCCTGCCAGAGGTCAACAGACTTTTCCATGGTCTGCTTCTCACCTGTTACAATTCCTGTGGTGAGCAGAACGAGAAAATTCGCCCTAGAGTATTTTACCCAGGTTCTATCCCCATAATCCCACATATTTACTACGCTAATTCCCCTAACCTACACAGCTTGGGACACTAAGGGGCATCTTAACATGGACAATCTCCCTAACCTACACATTTTGGGACACTAAAGGGAAATTTAGCATGGCTAATCCACCTAATGGACACTTCATTGGACTGTGGGAAGAACCTGGAGCACCCATTCAAAACCCACGCAGACATGGAGAGAAGGTACAAACTCCACACGGACAGTGACCTGAGGCCTGAATCCTAACTGTGAGAAAGCAGTGCTAACCACTGTGCCACCGTGCTGCCCTCGATATCTTGATATCTTTTCAATATAAAAATTAGTGACATGGTTACAAAATCAAGCATTGCTTGGGTGCTTGTATATTTCGTGCTTGCTGTTGAAGATCTCTGTAAATTTGGATGGTTTCAAAGATTCATTGACCGTTGGATTTTATGACACAAACCACTATGTGTACAGGTTACACAATGAGGATGAGTTATACCCCCATTTCCAGTGAAAATATTATATCAAACTTAAGTAGCTATGTTGATATTTCTTTATCTTTTCAGGGTTAATGGCAGCTTTGTGCCTCCTGGCTCACATCCCCTCATCCTCGGATTTTGTCAGTCATTATGGTTGACTCTGAGAACATAGGGAGTTGGGACTTTGGGCAGGATTAGGTCATTCATTCTCTGAATCATCCACGGCCACTCAACAGGATCATTGGTGAATTTGTTGCATCGTTAGTTCCACCTTCCTGTCTGCTCCCAAATCCCGTGAGTCCTTGTCAATCAAAACCTATCTAACTCCACCTTGAACAATCTCAGTGCTGCAACCTCTGCTGCTTTCTGGAGGAGAGAATCCAAATATTAACTAATCTCTGAGGGAAAGAAACTCTGTCTTCAAATAGAGACCTCTTATTCTTAGTCCTCTAATGATAGCTTCCCCCATAAGAGGAAACATCCTCCCAGTATCTACACTATTAAGACTGCTCAGGATATACTATGTTTCATTAAGCTCATTTTCTACTCTTCTGATCTCCAGTGGGTATAGAGTGATCTGTTCAATCTTTCTTAACAAGATAAGCCCTGCTGCCTCACAGCGTCAGGGACCCGGGGTCGATTCCAGCCTTGGGTGACTGTCAATGTGGAATTTGCACATTCTCTCTGTGTCTGCGTGGATTTCCTCTGGGTGCTCCAGTTTTCCCCACAATCTAAAAATAGATTAGGTTAGGTGGATTGGCCATGCTAAATTGTCCCTTAGTATCCAACAATGTGCAGGTTAGGTGGATTAGCCATGGTAAATTGGTGTTCAAAGATATGTACATTAGGTTACTTGGCCATGCTAAGTTGCCCCTTGGTGTCCAAAGATGTGCACGTTAGGTGGATTAACCATGGTAAATTGTCCCTTGCTGTCCAAAGGTGTGCAGGTAAGAGGGATTAGTGGATAAATGTGTGGAGTTACAGGGGTAAGGCTTGGGTAAAATGCTCTGATGGAGTGTCAGTGCAGACTGGAATAGCCTCCTTCTACACTGTAATGATTCTATTCGAAGTTAACCTATGCAATATCTACACAGACTTTTCCCTTTTGCAAGTAACAAAAGGAACTGCCGTAAAACTAATGCATCGTATTTGTTGTTGCGGAATCAGGAATACATTTGTATGAGTTTGTGTGTGTGTAGCCGGGCTCCGTTCCATTCCACTGCTCAGGTCCTTGGCTCATTGTCAACTGCTGCTTCACCCTGGGATATTTTCTTGGCAGTTTTTATCCCTGCCTTCCATTTTCAGGTTTATTTGGTAGCAAAAGCCACAAGCATTCGGAGTGCTTCTCCTTTGTCGGGTAAGTAGGAGTTCTACTCTCAAACAGGGGCATATAAAGACACAAACTCAATTTACAAAATAATGGTTGGAATGCAAGTCTTTACAGGTAATCAAGTCTTAAAGGTACAGACAATGTGAGTGGACAGAGATGTGTATTGTCTCCAGACAGGACTGTTAGCGAGATTTTGCAAGCCCAGGCAAATTATTGGGGTTACAGATAGTGTGACATCAACCCAAGACCCCAATCGAGGCCATCCTCATCTGTGCTGAACTTGGCTATCAGTCTCTGCTGAGAGAGTCTGTGTTGTTGTGTGTCGTGAAGGCCACCTTGGAGAATGCTTACCTGGAGATCAGAGGCTGAATGCTGAAATGTTCCCCAATAGGAAGGGAACACTCCAGCCTTATGAAAGTCAAATGTGCTCATTCACCCATTGTCATACCGTCTGCATGGTATCCTCAATGTACCATGTCTCGGTACATCCCCTCCCGCAGTGTATCAGCTAGACAACATTGGCTGAGTTGCAAAGTATATACCATGTACCTGATGGACGGTATTCTCATGTGAGATGATGGCATCCATCTCAGTGATCCGGCCTGCACAACCTGGGAGTGTTATGAGACTTCTTATTGCTGGCATTTCCAAATCATTGCCATTCTCTGGGGCAGAATGGGAAACAGGTCCCAAATCTACCTCAGCCCCAGTTGGGAATCAATCACACACCGCTGGCATTATTCTGAGCAACACTAACCATCTAGCCAATTAGGTCTACCAGGGCTACAAACGTGCCAATCATACAGTATTCCATCTTGAATGTGAAGGCCAGCAGGATGGGAGATTGGAATGTGGATAAAGATATATCTGCCACCTTTACTGATCGAGGCTTTGTGTAAACACACCACAACGAATAAAGGAGAACCTTCTCAAGTTACTGATGTCCTTCCATGAGGAACATTTTGAGAGTTGCGCTCGTAAACAACACATCAGTCAGATGCTACACATACTAGCAAACTGCTGGTTGATGAATTTGGTGTTAATCCCTGTGCACGTCTTTGAACCATCCAGTGAGGTACAAATTCACACTCTTGTCATTGAGCTTGTTTGCAGGTCCTGCTGATGGTTTAACTGAAGACGTAAACATATCTCAGCTGTCCTCAGATACACGGATGTATGGACACGACTCCTTGAAATGTCATGGAATGTCCCACTCTTGAGATAATGAGGCAATGCAGTGGTACAGTAGTCAGCACTGCAGCCTCACATTGGCAGGGAGCCGGATTTGATACCCGGCTTGGGTCAGTCTCTGTGTGGAGCTTGCATGTTCTGTCCTTGTCTGCGTGTGTGTTTCCTCCACGTGGTCCAATTTCCTCCCACATTCTGAAAGAAGTGCATTGGCCGTGCTATGTTCTCCTTTCATGTAGCCGAACAGGCACCAGAGTGTGGCGATTGGGAGATTTTCACAGTGACTCCATTGCAGTGTTAATGTAAGCTAACTTGTGACAAATAGATAAAACGTTACAAAAGCAGGTCAGAGGCTAGGAATCTTGCAGCAAGGAATTCACTTCCTGATTCACCAGAGCCTGTCCACCATCTACAAGGCACAAGTCAGAGCGCAATGGAATACTCTCCCTTTGCCTGGATGAGTGCAGTTCCAACAACACTCAAGAAGCTTGACACCATACAGGATAAATGAGTCCACTTGATTGGCACCACATTAGCAAATGTTCACTCCTAGCACCTCTTTTGCACCATTGAAACCATGTGTACCACCTACAAGAAGCACTGTAGACACTCAGCATCTTCGAAATCTGCAATCCCTGCCATCCAAAAAGACAAGAGCAGCAGATTCCTCTGAACACCACTACTCAGAGAACCCCTGCCACCAACCCCCCCCCCCCCCCCCAAAAAAAAAAGCCACACACTATCCTCACTTGGAAATAAATTGCCATTCCTTCACTGCCACTTGGTCAAAATCCTGGAACTCCGTCCCTAACATCACTGTAGATGCCCCCACACCATACAGACTGCAGCGGTTCAAGAATACAGTTCATCACCCTCTCCAGGAGAATGAAGGATGGACAATAAATGCTGGCCGAGCCAACAACACCCACATCCCTTGAAGAAAGTGTGCAAGCGTGCAAAACATGAAATAATAGCCCAGATCTTCCAATCTCTGGATGAGCATCATCTTCCAGTCTCAAGGTGTGCATCATTATCTCATCAAAAGTCTTGACAGATTGACTCTGTGGAGTTTGCCTGAGATGTTTAAACTTCCAATGGGTAATTCCCCTACTTGAGGACTTTGGACACTTCTGAATTACTTACCTGTATAATTACTCAAGAAATGTTAGAAAATCCTGGCCTACATCTTGCGCAGCTATATAACAGAGATGTTATATAGTTGTGAAGGAATCTGAATTCCATTTCAATTCTCTGACTCCCCCTAATTTGATCCAACTCGTTCCCATTGTGACAAGCATTCACCCACCTTCCACCATACCATCTCACCCATCTTCCACCCCACCTATCTGCCACTCTACCCACTTGTCACCCTACCATCTCACCCACTTGCCACCACACTCATCTGTCATCTTATCAGCTCACCCACCTGCTACCCTAACCTTCTGCCACTCTGCCACCTTAAATATCTGTCACTCTACTACCCCCACGCACCTGCTATCCTGCCACCTCACCCACCTTCCACCCCACCCAGCGCACCGACCTGCCATCCTACACGCTTACCCATTTACCTCGTTCATCCTTCCCACTCGACCACCCAACTCATTCATCCGCTGCCCTATTCACCCATTCGCTAACCTTCACACAGGGTACTGCGACTTATGGCAGGTGGACAGCAGATTATCATTAATTTTGGATTAATATCACTTCTACCATGAGAAATTCTAGCAGTGGTTCTTTATAATCCAGCTGGCGGAACCTTTTATTCAAACATCACGCTCTGTTTTAGGTTGACGGCTCTCCCAAGGGGTTTCCTGACGCATTGCAATCTCATTTAAAGCAGCTTAATCTATCACTGGAGCACTTCCTTTCTAACCCTTTTCCATTCATATTAATACCCTTGGCCAGGCTGTTAAAGATACTCAGATAAAAGCTGCTGCTGTCTTTGGTATCTTCAGACTGAACTCTCTGCAGTAATTCTGTGATGTTCCAAAGCCTACTCATTGCTGTGAAATTTTGGGTTGCTCAGATCTCAGGGCACTGCAACAGAGCAGTAATCCCGGCAGGAACAATCGTTCTTCAGAGCTGGAAAATTCCACCGTTCGTGGGGGTGAAAAGTTGTTGGAGGAACAGCTGTGACGGCGCAGCCTTTGAGAGGCTTAGCTGATAAATTCAGAGGTGGGTGGAATGAATATAACAAGATTTGTGGGCCTTGCTGGAAATCTATAGAATGATTTGTACACACACTCCCACTCACATAAGCAGCATTCCTCTCTCTTTTCGAGCATCGCTTAGAACACAGCGCTCCTCAGAGACTTCCAGATTGCGAATGATAGGATTATAGACATTGAATATACTCTTGTAGTTTGAAAGCATATTAATTAAGGCTTAAGTAGATGGTGCAGAACTTGAGTTATCGCTGAAGAAAGACATTTTCCGGGATTCTACTGCCGCAGCCTGCCACGGAATCGGAGCAGGCGAGGGATGGAAAACAGACATGTCTGTTGACCTTGGGCAGGAATTTCCCATCTTAATTGAGTGAAGCTATAAAATCATGTCCATTTGGTCAAAGCTTTTCATCTTGCACTTATCAGAACATACAAACATGCCAGCTCAGACTAAGAGTAAGGCCAAACACGATAAACAAAAATTACTGCAGATGATAGAATCTGAAACCAGAAGAGGAAAATGCTGGAGAATCTCAATAGGTTTGACAGCATTTGTGAGCTCAGTCTGACAAAGGGTCATTTAGACTTGAGACATTGGCTCTATTCTCTCTCTCCACAGATGCTGTCAGGCCTGCTGAGAATTTTCAGCATTTTTCTGATTTTTTTTTTGCAGGAGCAAAGCCATTCAGCCCCTCCAGTCTGTTCCTTTTAATACAATCGTGAATGATCTGATAACAAACTCATATCTACATTCTGCTTCCCCTGATAACCTGTCACCCCTTTGCCTATCAAGAATCTATCCACCACTGCCTTAAAGATATTCAAAAGCTCTGCTTCCACTGTCTTTTCCAGAGCAGAGCTTTCAAGGCTTGCGCTTCCCTGACAGGAAAAGAATTCACCTCATCTCGGTTTTAAATGGGCCTCTTATTTTTAAACAGCAACACCTAGTTCTTGATTCTTCCACCAGAGCAAACATCCTCTCCACATCCACCTGTCAATACCCATCAGGATCTTAGATATTTCAATCAAGTTTCCTATTACTGTTCTAAACTCCGATGGATACAAATCCAACCTCTCTAACTTTTCCTCATAAGACAATCCAACCCCTCCAAGTATTATTCTCATAAACTTTCTCTGAATTCCTTACAACGCATTTACATCTTTCCTTAATTAAGATGATCAATACTGTACACAGTATGTATACAAACCCAATGTGCTCTCATTAATGTCTTATACAATAGAACCATAACCTGCTCACAATAAATGATAACATTTTATTAGATTTCCCAATTATTTGCTGTACCTGCACATTCATCTTTTGCAATTCAAGCACTTGGGCACCCTCATTCCTCTGCTTCTATTGTATTCATTCTGCCAAAATGGACAATTTCACATTTTCCCACATGATGCTCCATTTGCCAGACCTTTTCCCACTCACTTCACCTATCTACCTCTTTTTTGTTACCTCCTATGTCTTCTCCACAACTTACTTTCCCACCTACTTTTGTGTCATTAGCAAATTCTCTCTCCTTCAAAATGATTATAAAGTTCAATGATATTATGATCACTAATACCCTGGGATGCCTTTACTATGAGATCATTAATTATTCCCATCTCATTGCACAATACCAGATTTATTTGACTCCAGAACATAATAAACTATCATAGAATCCCTCCAGTACAGAAGGAGGCCATTCGGCCTATTGAGTCTGTACTGACTATAATCCCACACAGGTCCTATTCCTGTTACCCACATATTTACTCTACCAATCCCCTTGAGACTTGTGTCAATTCAGCATGGCCAATCAACTTAAGCTGCACACCTTTGGACTGTGGGAGGAAATCAGAGCATCCGGAGGAAACCCATGCAGACATGGGGAAAATGTGCAAACTCCATATGGACAGTGACCCAAAGCTGGAATTGAACTTGGGACCCTGGCATTGTGAGGCAGCAGTGCTAACCATTGTGCCACCAATGGACTTCTCTATTTAAAAGTAGATTAAAATCTCCCATGAATATTGCCATGCCATCCTCAGAAGCTCCAATAATTTCTTTCTTTATGCTCCACCCTACCATGTGGTTACTATTGGGACGGGAGGAAGAGTCGGATTTGTCCTGCTTTTTATGGACATGTAACACCTGGGCAATTTTTCATTTTGCCAGATAGATGCCAGTGTTATAGCTGTACAGAGATGGTTTAACTAGAGGCAAGAATAATTCTGGAGCACTATTGCTGGAATGTCAGGGCCTGAGGCAAGCAACTTCTGAATGGAGATTGTAGCAATTGCTTCAGCCTCCATCATTGAGGATAGGGATATTTGTGAAACCTCCTCCTCCAGTGAGTTGTTTCATTGTCCATCACCATCCAGGGCAGGACTGCAGAGATTAGATCTGATCCTTTGGTTTTGGGATCGCTGTTTTCTATCTATTGGATGCTGTTTGGCGTGTAAGTAGTCCTACGTTGCAGTTTTACCATGTTGACATCTCATTTTTAGTTAGACCTAGTGTCCTTCCCAGCATATCTTCATTCATTCTTCGCCGACAGGGCTGGGTTTGTCGCTGTTGTTATTAGTGTCTAGATTACACTGGGTGGTCTGTCTGGTTTCTTTCTTTTTTTCACAACAGTTTGATACAACTGACAAGCTTGCTCAGCCATTTCAGAGGGTATTTGAGAGACAACTACATGGAATCACATGTAGGCCAGACTAAGTAAGGAAGGCTGTTTTCCTTCCCTAAAGATGACTTCTTAATGAAAATTGACAATAGTTTCATGGTCAGTATCACTGAGATTAGTCTTTAATTACAGATTACTAATTAAATTTAAACCCCACCAGCCATGGACGGCACGGTGCCACAGTGGTTAGCACTGCTGCCTCACAGTGCCAGGGACCCGGGTTCGATTCCTGCCTCTGTGAGGAGTTTGCACATTCTCCCCATGTGTGCGCGGATTTCCTCTGGATGTTCAGGTTGCCCCCCACACTCCAAAGACATGCGAGTTAGGTTGATTGGCCATGTTAAATTGTCAGGGGGATTAGTAGGGTTACCAGGGTAGGGCCTGGATGGGATAGTTGTTAGTGTAGGTTTAATGGGCTAACTGCATTGGAGGGATGATATGATTCTGTGGTGAGTCTTGAAGCCATGTCCCCACATTATTAGCCTGGGTCCCTACATTACCATGTCAGCGACATTACCACAATGCCTCCAACACCATCATTTCCCTGTTCCAGAAATATCACCTGTTTATCCCCAGAAAAATATAGGTGGCAAAGAAATTTAGTGCCCTGGCTACTTGACTGCCATAAAGTGGTCAGCTGGCCAGCATTTATTACCCATCCCTAGTTGCCCTTGTTCAGAGGGCAGTTGAGAGGCAACCACATGGTGTAGCTCTGGAGTCACATGTAGTCCAGAAACAGGTAGGATGGCAGATTTCCTTCCCGAAAGGACATTAGAGAAAGAGATAGGTTTTATTTGACAATCATTTCACGATGAATTCTTAATTTCAGATATTTTTATAGAATTCAAATTCCACCATCTGCCATGGCGGGATTTGAACTCAGGTCCCCAGCTGAGTTTCTGGATTAATGGTCCAGCGATAATACCACTAGGCCATTACCTAAGTCTGAGGCTGTAGTTATCACCATCCAACGGGATACTCTGAGCTTCTGAGGAACTACCAGCTTCTCAAATCTGGTTACTTGGTTTTATTCCTCTGCTGGGGGGGATTCACCTGCTGTGAGCTGGAGTTTGGTGCTCATCCTCACTGCCTTATAGAATGGCAGCTCATTGAGACAATGGCTGCTCCTGTTGCTCACCAGAGGTCAAAGATAGAGCTGCAGAACTGGTCCCCGTGCTGGTTTGAAAGTTGGCAGTAAGGATGCGCGTGAACAGCTGCACAACAGAAGCAATGCCCTCCAAAGAATTGGAAAACACACTCTTCAAGCAAATTCCGTCAGCAAAGACATTTCACTTTGGCAAGGGAGCTGCCGTCATCTCCGAGTATTTCGAGGTTTCTTTATCTGTCAGTGACTTGGCCCTGCTGACTTGCCCTGCCCTCGCAGCTTGTGTGACCTGGCAAGTTCCAGCAGTCTCAGCATATGTGTGCCTGCTCAGAGTTAGAGACAGCATCCAGAGTTAACAGGCATCTGAGGGAAGTCAGTGCCAGACCTGGCTGATCCCAGAGGGCACTGGCATGCTTTGGAATGAGAGGCAGCGGCTGGCACATTCTGACCAGCTTCCCAGCAGACAGATATCTTCACTTGTTTTAACCTGTCACCCCCAAAGAAAATCACTCACCCTGGAAGGTTAAAATTCCGTCCAATATTCCACCAGAGCACTGTTGAAGTTTTAGTTTATTTATTAGTATCAAACTTAGATTAACATTGCAGTGAAGTTACTGTGAATATACTCCAGTGGTCACACTCCTGTTCGGGTACATCGAGGGACAATTTAAAATGGTCCAATGTACCTAACCTAATCACTGCTTATGATTGGAAAAGGATTGATGTAAAAACCTTGCTTTCGTGCTCTATGTGACTGTTGCTAATTTAACTCCTGTTATGTCAATGACAGATGTTACTGTGCTTGAAATTGTCATTGATAAGTCAACAAATATTGCTCGTCTTCTTTCTGTTTCAATCCCGTCTAAAGTTAGATTTTATTTGTAAAATGAAAAGAGAAGCATTTATTTCACATTTCATGCCAACAAGCTTTTCACAGCAATCATCAAGGTGTAAGGAAGATCTTGTAAATTGGGTCTGTGTCTACATATGCCCTGTTTGTGAACCCAATCCTCCACTCAACTGATGAAGGAGCAGCGCTCCTTAAGCTTGCGTTACCAAATAAACCTGCTGGACTCTGACTTGGGTGTTGTGAGACTTCTTACGTCATCAATTAGGAAATAAATTGATTTTATAATCAATTATGCTGGCTTTTACTGCAACTTCAGATTATTCCCAAGAACCATTTCTTATTGAAGTTAAGCTGCTCTGAATACACAAGGCATCAATTCAGAAATTGATGGATCAGCATCTGCAATACATTTCACTTTGATTATTGAACAAGAAAATTAAAATAATAAGCAGAAAGTGAATTTAGCATCAAATGATGTTAACAAATCCGTGACGTTGCCAACTTATTGCTGAAATAACATATATTCAGAATTCATGACATCTAGCTTCCTAAAGCAAACCTTTCTGCACTTTCCGCCTCCACATCTAAATAGATCCAATCGCTAAAAGAAGGTGGATGCTATTTCCACACACAACAAATAACCTTTGCATTGGAATGCACAAGAAATTATGCATTCCAGTTCTTTAAATTCACACTTTTAAAGTCAACAAGAGAAGGATTGATTTAACTTTGTTAAAAATAAAGCTGCATGTGTCCTTTTCAGTGACAGGAGTGCTTTAAGGAGAGTGCAGCCTGTGCCAGAGGAAGGATTGATACTTAGAAACTTCACTATTCTCCATACAACAGCACTATGAAATGGGAGAGTGATATGAGAGAATTAGCTCATTGATAAAGTGTTCGAAATATTGGTTTTGTTTTGATTTGATTTGATTTATTATTATCACATGTATCAATATGCAGTAAAAAGTATCGTTTCTTGCGCACTCTGCAGATAAAGCATATTGTTCATAGAGAAGGAAATGAGAGAGTGCAGAATATAGTGTTACAGTCATAGCCAGGGTGTAGAGAAAGATCAACTTAATATAAGACAGATTTAGTCAAAAGTCTGATGGCAGCAGGGAGGGAAGAAGCTG